>VCJN01001224.1:0-11232 GCA_006384855.1 Tetraselmis striata | reverse complement strand
AATGAAGCCTCTCACCACAGGTCACTGCCACGCCGTGCAGTACTTTATGCAGTGCTGGTCGCGGCTATCAACCGTTCCTACAGTACTTTACGTCGGTACCGGGTCGAATGGTGACAACCCAGCACCACCAGCAGCGCGCGCGCACGATGCAGCGGGCAGCACGCGTGCGACCGTACGACAAGCACGCAGGCTACCGTGATTACCTTTGGCCCTCGTTCCTCAAGCCGATCTCCGTCTCTTACACCGTCTCCGTCCCGTACACAGGCTCTTGCCTATGCCTGTCATAGGCAAACACAGGCACACACAGGCAAGACAAGGGGGAAGAGGGACCGCTAGAAGGCGGAGGCCCTCTATAAGCACGCGATCGCGGCCATGGCAAGGCAGCCGCACGTCACGCTAAGTGCTAATAGCACGCGCGCCGTGCGCGCACCGCGCGCCAGACGCATTACGCACTGCCCTTGTCTAATTGTACTCATCAAGTCCTATACTACTACTCGGCTGCGGCTACAGTGAGTCTTGCGCCTTGTACCAGCAGCAGTACAGTACTTCGTCTTCTGCAGGTAGTCCACCTTAGGGGTCCCTGTTAGAGGTCCCGATTAGAGGTGCTATCTGAGTTCCCTTAGAAGTCCCGCCTAGGTGTGCTTGGGCGGGTCTCTGATCTCCGGTATGTATGTCTCCTTGCGCCTCGCTCAGGGCTATGGCCAGGGTATGGAACCCTAACCAATCAGGTGCCCTGCCTGTGGTCTCAACCGGGTATGGAACCCTAGCTTTAACCCTAGCCGGCCCGGAAGGGCTTGGCTGTCCCGTTCTTCACGCGCACGCGGATATGACGGATGCTGCGGCAGCGGAACTCAGCATGTTGGCCGGCGACAAAGTTTCGAAGTGCCTGAACGGATTGACCACGAACAAAGCAAGAGGTCGGGGCGGAAGGACCGCCAGGGAAGTTGCGCACAGCCAACAGCACCGCGAAGATGTAGACCACAGTCAAAGCGGACTTCCCGAGTCGGCCGCGGTCCTCAACCACAAAAGGGTAGTACCGGTGAACACCCTGCACTGGGGCGGAAGACGCCCGGTCCGCTGCCAACTTAGCATGCTCCGCCTCGGTCGCCGCGATTCCCGGGATGCACCAGCGGGGGTCGTTGCTCCAAGTGGGGGTCGTGGAGGACACGCACGCGAAGTCGATCATGTAATCGCACGCTGCCCCTCCCCACCCCGCCAACGTCAGGTCCGACGGCCGCGAGCGGTCCGCTGGGCGCAGCCCACTCGTCTCAAGGGTCAAGTCGCCGGCTCCCGAACGGTCCCGGTCAAGCACCGCCCCCGCATCAATTGCCACAGATGCCCACAGATTCTTCAAAGCGGTATGCATGCGGTGCTTGTAGTTCGCTACGGGGCATATGGGTAGATGATCCACGATGAAATCCGTAGCGCTCCGGTTCGAGCCATCCGTAGAGCGAAGCCATAAGGGATCAATACCACACGTTGGGCCAGGGCAAGTGACAAGCGCGGAACCTCCGCGCGGGCAAAGGCCCAGTACCCGCGCAGCGGCGGCCGCATAAGCAGCATGGGGAATCTTGCGGGCGGACTCGTGATCCGACTGGAAAAGCGATAGGGAGCCCGGCCCACACGCGCTGTACAGGCGCAGGGTATCAAGTCGCGAGGCCGCTGCACCAGTACGTTGGAAGCTGAGATCGAGGGCCACGAAGTCACGCAAGCGAATCGCACGGCTGAGGTGGCGTTGGACAACCCTGGTCGTGGGTTGATCATCGGAGGTCGCACCCGAACCCGTACCCGAGGGCGGAGCAGTAGAACCTGGCAGCGATTCTGGGAGGGAAACAGTGGCTGCTGACGGAGGGTGTGCCACTAATTCGCCCGGCGACGGTATCTTCAGAGCTACAAAAGCGCATGTAGTAACGGTATTGGCAGTACTCGTACCACCGATAGGAAGCAATTGCTGGGCAGCAGAGGCGGCCTCACCAGTACCAACTCCAAGAGGAGTGGCCGTAAAAGGAGATGTGGTGACGCGCAATCCTCCGCTAGTGCTCGTACCCGTACGGGTCGTAGTACCAGCTGTTGGATCCGATGCAGCGGTGGTCGTAGCATTACTGACCGTAAGTAACTCGAAGATCTCGTGGGCGTGCCCATACGCCGCGCGTGCGCGCCGCACATCTTCTTGCGGTAACGTGGTTAGGGCCCGTACAGTCTCGTACACGCGGCGCGTCTCACGCGCCCATGGCAAAGCACTCGTAGCCACAGACGACACCTCGGCGCGGACCGCCTCGTATAAGGGGCCAAGAGCGGGCCCGTACTCCCGTACCAGCTTTGGCAGGACAACCGATTGCGCGGAATAAAACGCCGCAGGGGCCTCGGACTGCAGCAAGGCCAGATTCAGACCGCCAAAATCCGCGGGCATACTCATCTGAACGATTGCAGCCTCCATGCGCGGTGTAGACTGGTCGCAAGCGTCCAGGCCAAGCAGCGAAAACGCAGCCGAAATGTTGGCGGCGTCCACGGCCTCCAAGAAAGGGTCCAGCTCCGACGGCGGCATCATGCGGCTGAGGAAGCCAGTCTGCCGCACCGCGCATACGACCAGCAACCGCATGGCCCCATGGTGGCAGCCGTACCCCGACGTGCCAAAGGAGGCGATGCGCTCCAACAGTGTGGCGTGGGCCTCCCGGCGCCGCCCCAACGCGCCGGTCATCCACTCGGGGTAATGGCTAATAGGAGCACCCAGGTACACGGCGCCATCCTGGACAGGATCATCGGCCGGGGTCCGAAATCCTCCCGGGGCCAACTTCTCCCGTACTGTCCGCAACTCGGACTCGCTGTCGCCGGGGTGACGAACGTACCGCGTCTTACTGTCCTGTACCACCAGTCCGACTTTGGAAAGCTCCGTGCAGTACTCGTCGAAAACGCGCGGAACGTGGGCCGCGGCAGTGGCCGCGCCGCAATCATCCGCAAAACTCTGGCAGAAAGTATCAGCGGCGGTACGAGCCACAACCGCTTGCACTGGGCCCGCGATAGCGAGGCAGAAGTATAGCGGGGCCAGGACATCACCCTGGCGTACACCCGTACGAGACTGTAGGGTGGCGCGCAAAGTACCGGGATCATCCGTCGCGTAGTAGTACAGGTCGCTAGGGCGATCGTACAACATCTGGAAAAAAGGGATCAGGCCATGTAGCCGCGGGTGCTGAAGCAAGCCGTAAAGTATCGCACCCCGGGATACCTCATTGAAGGCATTCCGAATATCCAGGAGTAGTAGTCCTTTCCCACCAGTACCACGCCCGCCGAAAAGTTGCAGCGCCACCCGCATGCTCATATACGCCGTCTCACAGCCAGCTCCCGACTGAAAGCTGCGTTGCACCGGGCCCATGACCTCCCGCGCATCCGCACCCACTTGCCCCAGAGCGTGGGCGGAGGCCAGGCGCACCAGCACGGAGCCGACGCCGAGCGGGCGTACTCGCAGCGGCTCGCCGCTCTTTTCCCGCTCCTCGCGCGCGGCGGGGTCGTCCTTGTGGAGCGCAAAGACGGAGCCACTCGCCAAGAAAGCCGCAGTGCGCGAGTGGCACCGCCCCGCCAGGCAGCGGTTCACCCACAGGCGCCATGAAGGTACGTCTAGGTCCCTGATGTGCTCCCAACGCCACCAGTCCACATGCCCTGCGGAAAGGCGGGGTGCACGACGCAGAACCCGCCGCTGGTCCTCCCCCCACCGCATAACCTCATCCGCATTGTCGCCCCACGACGGCGGCGCCCGTTGCAGGTCCGGCGGTTCTTCGGGGGGAGAGTACTCCGGGCTGGTGGCAGCAGGAGGCGGATGGAGGGCATCGAGGGCAGGGAGCGCCGCAGCGGCGTCAGACACCATGCCGAGGTCAGCAGTGTCCAGCGCCTGGCGAGCGCGGCGCAGCTCCTGCACAACGGTGAGTTTCGCCGCCCGGCGGTGAGCATCCACCACCGCCGGCGGCACCCCATCAGCCGCAGCATCGGCGCCCCCTTCCGCAGCCTCAGCAGCAGCCGCCCGCGCCCTCGTAGATCGCCGGCGCTTCCGTCGGCGGGCACTCCGAGATGTGGTCGTCGGCAGCTCACCCGCCTCCATCTGGTAATTATGTAACTCGCTGCCATCCCGCGATTCGCGCCACAGTTGCTGCATCCCGCACACCGAGAAGCCGGCGCGCACAGCATCCCCTGCCTCCCACAGCCGCACTCGCCGCTCCGCCAATTTCCGCACAACTGCGGGGCTGCTGGATGGGTAGGGTCGCAGTAGTAGCCCCGCAAATACGCAGACAGCGCCTTCGGCCCCGTACGACCGGTCGTCGGTAGGAGGGAAGCGGTCAGCATAGGCCAGCGTACGGTCTAGCAGGGGGAAGAGGACAGGCCGAGCTGCGGGACAGACGCCGACAGCCGTGCCCCGCAGCGGCGTACGGGGCATCTTGCGGTAGACATCGCTGGTAGCGCACCACCGAGCGGTGGCCGCGAGAGCGGCATCATGAGCGGCTGAGGCAGGAGCCGGCGCGTGCTGGCGCTGCAGCGCCCGCACGCCAGCTGCCGACGCCGGGAGAGCCACACCGGGGGGCGGAGCCGTGGGAGGAGGGGGGCTGCAGAACTGGTAGGTGGCGGCACGGGCCGCCGCTTGCGCGCCATGGAACACGTGGTGGCCCGAGCGCGGGCAGCCGTCTCGTGGGACGCACCGCAGATACACAGAAGGGTCGAAAGTCGTAGCGTAGGCGAGGTGCATGGCAGCTACCTCCGGGTCGTCGGACTCCATCCCGTGGTTCACGTGCGTGCACAAGGGGGCTGGCCGCCGGTAGGTGCGTCCGCAGCCGCCATCGCAACACCGGAATTGCCAGTCAACGCCCCCGCCGGGCGTCGACGACTGCACCCGCGCCATCGCGCCCACCACCACCGCCGCCCCCGCCGGGACTGCGACCCCCACGGGAGACCCCCTAGCAGAGGGGCCTGGAGGGGCCAGAGGACGCCCCACGGTGCTGAACCCCCACCGGCCACGCCACAGCCAGAGGCTGGGGGTCGGGGGAGGATTAGGTAAAGCTGAGACTCTGAGAATCTGAGAATCTGAGAATCTGAGAATCTGAGAATCTGAGACTATGAACTTTTTGGTTACAGGGAGAGCGTCCGGAGAATGCACGCAAAGTACTGGGGGAGGAAAAAGCCTACATTTAAGCAGAACCCTCTTAGCGCCGGGCCGCGGGGCCCGGCGATGCGGCAGGTAATTGACGGCCGGCCGGCCTAAAAGATCTTCCGCCGAAGCCGAAGGGACGGCTTCCGGTGTGCCGACAGAGATATTCGGCGAGAAATATGTGCAGTGCCACAGAAAGCTTCGCAGTCCACTTCCGTATCCAGTGGGCCACCAGGGCGGCTGGCCGGAGCTCACGCCACGAGGGGGGTTGCTTCAGGTGGCCGCTTGCGATGCCGCGCTCCGCAAGCTCCTTGAGTAGAGCGAGCAGGTGCTCGCCCAGACGCCCGCCCTCCTCGACGACGCACGGGACGAAGCGGTGTCGCCTTGCCACGGGCTGGGACGAGCAGGCGTCAACCCTAAACTTGGTTTGCTCGCGCAAGCGCGCCGCGTAGCCGGGTTGGACCGCGACTTGCGCCGCGATGGAGTTGCGGAAGACGCCTGTCACAGCAGCGTCTAGCACAAGGTGCACCCCCGGCCCCATGTAGTCAAGTTGCACCACGTCTCCCGGGCGCGTAGCGTCCGCGGAACGGAGGCCGCGCACCTCCGTTAGGACAGAGTCGCGCGGGGCCCCGGCCACCTGCAAGATGGATACCATGGTAGTGGCGATGCGCGCGTGAACCTTGTGCCACGCGCCGGCGCGTGGGCAGCGCACAATGTGCCGCTCAAGTGCTTCGTCAGTGGCGCCGGGGGATAGGTCGCAGTGCGGGCACGAGTCCTCGAGCCCGAGCGGGCTGTCGCCGAGGGCGGCGATGCCGCAGCACTTGCGCAGCGCGACGCGGTACGGTTCAGGTTCCACAGCGTAAGCCGCGGGAGTGTCGGAGGTTAGGTATGTGACGCTCCCGTGGCCAGACTGGGACAGTAGGCGTATGCGCTCGGGCAGTGTGGCGGTTTTGTACAGGTCGAAGAAGACGCGCCACTTGCGCGTGTGCGACAAGACAGCGGCGACCTTCCGGAGGCCTTTTGCTTCGTCGATTGCGGAGTTCAAGGAGGGCAGTTCGCCGAGGGTGAGCCTGGGGGGCAAATCAAGCGTACCGGTAGTGGTGTCGCCGGCTCTGTCGACCGGGTTGCCGACCGGCGCCACGGTAGAGGCCATGTCTGTTTCCCACGGCTGGAAAGAGTCTTCTCTGTCTTGGCTGGCCTGCCACGCCCGACGTAGTGCGGCGGCCCATGGCAGGGAGGAAGTCTCCGGGTTCGCTAGCTGCTGAATCAGCCGGGGCGCCAGGAGTCCGGGCATCTTGCGTAGGCGCTCGGCCAGAGGCCCAGCGAGGGCGAAAAAGGCCCCGAGGTGCTGCTCGTGCGACTCGTGAACTAGTGAGTCGACAGCGATACCACCGAGCATTGTGGATAGGCCGGTGCGCATCAAACTTAGGCTAGCCGCTGTCTCGTCGCCAGTGAGATCCATAATGTGCGCGAGCGTGGAGTGTACCGCGGCATCTCTCTCGAGCATAAACTCAGCAAGCGACTCGGGCGGTAAGCCTCGCAGCAGGTGTGCGAAGCGCTTGACGCCGCACACTTGCACGAGGCGCAGGGACGCGTGAATGTGGCCCGCATCAGCTATCTCGCGCGCCATAAGTAGGATGGCGTCTTGTCGCGCGGCCGGCCGCCGGAGTGCGTCGCGCACGAAGGTGGGGTCAAGCTTGCGATGGCGCGGCACCCCCAGGCAGCGGCGGAAGCCCGTGACGAGGTGGGGTAGGACAGCGGGGTCCCTGGCGCGCGAGAAGGCGGCGGCGTCCAGGGATCCAAAGGGCGGGCAGGGAGGGGGGGAAGGCGCGCCTGCGGCTCGGGGGAGGAGGCCCTCCCACTCGCGTATGGCGGCGCCGTGTTCCGCAGGCGCAAACGCCACTTCCGTCTTGTCGGGGCCCCAGGAGATCGATAGCCCAACTGCCGCTAGGGCAGGCTGAGCTGAGTGTAGAGCAAGCGCCGTGCCAAGCGCCGTGCCTAGGAGGTGCAGGTCGTCGGCAAATGCGAGGCCGAGGCCGCCCATACCCAACTTCGCAGTGATAGCATCAAAGACAGGGCCAACGGTGAGACAAAAAAAGAAGGTGGCGAGCGGGCAGCCTTGGCGAATGCCGCGCAGCTGTGTAAGCCCAACTGTCGGCGCGTCGCCGTCGGACTCGTGGTCATACAACCAGTTCTCCGAGGGGCCAGCGTATAGCATGTCGAAGAGGGGCAGCAAGGAATGCAGGGCTGGGTCGGCGACCAGGCGCCTCCGTATGGCGCGCCGGTCGGTCATACCGTAGGCATTGGAGGCGTCGATGGATGACGCAGCGAGCCGATCGTCCATCTCCATGGCGACCTGTATTACCCATTGGATCATGTCCGTGCCGGCCGGAGTGCTTAACGCAAATTGCGATGGGCCGACAGCACGGGCTATGTGGTCGCGGATAGTCCACATGGCTGCCGAGGAGGCCACTCTCGTTAGAGCGGAGCTGAAGCCGATGGGCCGAATGGGTGGGCGGTAGGGGTTGTTCTGCGCCTCGGCCTGCCCTCGCAGATCGCCTCGCGCCTCTTCGTCCTTCTTCCACAAGGGAATGAGGGTCGAGGAGGACAGTAGCTGCTTGACGCGGTCGGAGACGTTACCAGAGCACACAACGGTCATAAAGCGAGCCATGGACTGCAGGGTATCATAGTCATCAGACAGATCACGTAGGTGGTCGACTCGCCAACCATCGCGATGGCAAGCCGAGTCGGCTGGCGCTCGCTGGAGCACGCCGTGCAAGTCATCGGGGCTGATGGTAATAGGGGGTATGTCATCTGGCTCGGGCGGGGGGAGCAGGCCGGATGGGTCGTCAGCTGGAGGGGGAGGAAACAGCCGGCGCAGCTCGTCGATGTTCTCTGCGGACGGTTCCGCAACGCCGTGGTTCTCGGCAAGCGCTGCGGCGTCGCGGAACCGACCGACGCGAATGAGTCGCACCGCCTTCCCGACCCGCCAAGAGATGCGGCCGCGCAGGTAGCCCCGCGAGGTCGCAGGGCCCGAGGCGGTTGGCTGGATCGTCTCGCGCGCGAGTGCGGCCTCGTGGAGCAGTGCAGGAATATCGCCCTGCCGCCAGAGGGCTAAGCGGTGGTCGATAGCAGTCCGTACCACGTGGGCGTTAGCGCCGGCAGCGTGCGACCAGAGAACGGCCGCCGGGAAGAGGATGGACAGGTGGCACGCGGCCTCGCGCATGGCGCCCCGGGCGGAATGCGATATATCCCAGATTGGTCGGATAGCGGCGCCAATGGCGTCGCGGGCGGACATCGGGATTCTTGGTGACGTGCGCACGGCCGTGTCACGCACGTAGGGGAGGAAGAAGTCGGGGTTGTCGAGGGCCCATTGGATGGGTGCCCCTACTTGGGTCTGGGCAGCTTCAGCCGCTTGGCGGCGAGCGATGCCGTCGGTGGAGGTCGGCATAAAGGGAAGGAGGTCCGGGGCCGGCGGGAGGGGGTGAGCGGGGGGCACGGGGCCGGCTGGGGGGTCAAGAGCCGTGGCAGGGGCTGGTGGGGCGCCACTGGATTCGGCCGGGGGGGCGGGGGGGCGAGGTGGCGGAGGAGGGGGGGCTGGTAGCTGGCGGGGATTGCCGTGCGCGTCGATGCGGCACTTTAGTAGATGGGTACGCATGATCTGCGCATTGCCGCTGGCTGCGACGTAGACTTTGCCGCACCGGCGGGGGCAAGGCCTTAGACCCACAGTGGGGAGGTAGGCAGCTAAGCCAGCGATTCTAGGGTCGCCGCCCTCCGCTGGGCAACTGGCGACGCGTTTGTGGTCGGCGCTGCGGGCGCGGCGGAAGTGCTCGGCCAGGTGCGCGGCGGTGTCGCACACGAAGGGGCACTCGGGGAGAGGGCACCGGAGAGTCATTGGGGATGGGTAGGAGGGAGGGGGTGCGGCGAGGCCTGAGGGGGCGGTCCGACGAGGAGGGGTTGGGGGTGGGGGTGGGGTTTACGGCGGTGCACTCCCCTCGTGCGCGCCGGGGGCGCTGCCATGGGGCGGGGGTAGGGGCGGTCCATCCACCTGGGGGTTGCCGGCGTCCATGTCGGCTGTGGGGAGCGCGGGGGCTCCGGGGGCAGCAAGAGCCAAGGGCACCTGGGAGACGAGGGGAGCGCCAGCTTGGAGTGCGGTGACGACGTTGTTGAGGTGGGGGGTCTCGCGGCGGCGCTCCGCCATCTCGTCGCGCAGCAGCGCAACGACAGCTGTCTGGGCGGCCATCTGCTTTTGGATCTCCATCAGCATGCCTCCTAGGAGCTGGAAGTCCGAAGTCGGGTCTGTCTGGGCTTGGGCAGGGGGAGGCAGGTGAGGTGGGAGCTGGTGTGCCGAGCCATGCGGCGATGGCGCAGCTGCGCCAGCGCCAAGGGGAGGCATGCCGGCCTCCAAGACATCATCCAGGGTAATATCCGGGTCGGCGGGGGCGAGGTCAACGTGCAGGCGTTTGGGGGGTGGAGGGTGCTGGTGTCCCTGGCGTGGTGGTGCCGCCGAGGACGAGGCTCCGGCGGAGCCGCGGTGGAGCTGGCCACTGCCGGGAATCCCTGCGCCCGGGGGAGGCGGCGTTCGCGTGGGGGAGAACGCAGCGTCTAGGCGCCTGTTGCAATCTGCGGCTCCGCCACTGCTTTGTGCTGGTCCTTGCGGGGAGGGGGTGCCGAACAGGAAGGGGGTGGGATGATGGGGAGGGGGGGTGAAGGCGCCGCATGGGGCATAGGGCTGGGTCCATGTTTGCTGAGGGGGAGCAAGGTTGGGGGTTGCATAGGTGTGGCAATGGGCATATGCCGGCGGGGGGGGGAAGTAAGCCGGGCCGGCCTGCTGGAAGAACTCCGGGTGGGGCGCGGGAGGCGCTGGGGCTGGGGCTGGGGCGACGAGAACAGAAGGGCGGTGCTCTGGCGGCTCGTAGTAGGAGGGGTCACCAGGGGGTGCAGCGCGCCAAGGGGGCAGGGTGGGGAGCAGGGCCAGCCAATCCCTGCGCTGCTCTACCCAGTGCGTTGCAGCAGGGGCGATGAGGCCCGGCAGCTCGGTGTTGGCTGCGTGCTCGGTCATAGACGACATGTTGCCCAGGCGAGCCACGGGGGTGAGGGCTGCAGGGACGAGGGTGAGTAGGTAGCATGCATCGTCGGGTCCAGTGTCTTCGCGCTTGTCCGCGTGGAGGCACCATTTTGCAACGTAGGTCATTGTTCCGCCATGTGCAATTGCGTCCCCTCTTGCCCAACGAACGATAGCGTTGTCCATGTAGAATTTGCTGGCAGTGTGGTCCGGGGCGAACGATGCGCCGTTAACCTGGAAAACTCTGATGTACTGCGGTAGGAAGTACTGCTGGTTGGCGAGAAACCACCGCACACACACGCTGGCCTCCTGTGAGGACGCAACGCGGAAGAAGAAGGAACGGTGTCGCCCTGCCGGCCTTCGAAAATGGGGTCCTTGCATGCGGAACTTGGCATGCCCTCCGCCTCGCCCGGGCGGGTGGTGGCTGGCCGGGCTCTTGCCCTTGCGTGGGTCGCGGTGGCTCGACATGCCGGTGGCGGTGGCGGCGCGGCGCAACACGAGTGTAACACAGACCGATAAGTACTATGGAGTATTAATTAACGAGCGGAATCCAGCGGCTCGCGTGGTGCGGGGTGGGCTCGGATCGTGGGGGCACCGCTCGCAACTCACGCGCTGAGCGGACCTGGGAGAGGGGCACTCGTCCTGTCGGCCCGGAGGGGCACTCGTCAGCCGAGAGGGGCACTCGAGAGGGGGGGGGGGGGTCGTCGACGGGGGGGGGGGGGGGGGGGTCGCAGAAGCTTCCGTAAAATCAGTGCCTATCGAGATAATCAATAATCTGAGACTATCGAACATATGTTGGCGGAGTGCCCGCGGTGGGGGTATCACCGTGGGGGTATCATCGTGGGGGCACCGCTCGCAACTCACGCGCTGAGCGGACCTGGGAGAGGGGCACTCGTCATGTCGGCCCGGAGGGGCACTCGTCAGCCGAGAGGGGCACTCGAGAGGGGGGGGGGGGGGGGTCGTCGACGGGGGGGGGGGGGGGTCGCAGAAGCTTCCGTAAAATCAGTGCCTATCGAGATGATCAATAATCTGAGACTAT
>VCJN01001223.1:0-88125 GCA_006384855.1 Tetraselmis striata | reverse complement strand
CCCACACCCTTCCCCCCAACGGGACATGCCCACGTCCGCAGTCCTACTTTGCGCCCTTTGCGCGGCGCTTCCCAAAGGCGGAGCTGTGGGCGGCGCCGGGGCAGTGGTCCTTCCCGCTCAACATCCCGTTCAGGGCGGCGCTGTGGCCCCGCCGGCTGGCGGGCTACCTCGCGGACAGCGACACCCCGGCAGGCCGCGCCGCGCCGTGGGGCGACGAGCTGCGGGTGGCCGTGCTCGGCGTGGGCGGCTCCGCGTTCACGGGGTTCCGCGCGCCCTGGTTTGTGGACGTGGCGATCCTGCACACCGCCAGCAAGACGCTGCTGGTCACGGATGCTGTGTGCCAGGTTGGACGGCGCCGGCGGCCCCTCCCTGCACGTGTGTCTGTGTCTGTGTCTGTGAGTGACGGCGGGGGGGGGGGGGGGGGGGGGGGGAGGGGGCTGTGGAGCGCTCCGCCTGATGGCGCATGGCCGCAGGTGCCGCTGGACCCGGTGCCGGTGTGCGAGCTCGACCCCTCGCCGCTGCTGCTGCGCGCGGCGGAGGAGCCAGGCCGCGGCGCCGAGGTGCCGGACACGCCTGCCAATCGGCGCAAGGGCTGGTGGCGGGTGTGCCTATTTGCCACGTACGCGGCGCCAACCACACAGACCCCGGAGTCGCTGGCGGTGCGCCGCCCCCTCCCCCCTCCCCCCCCCCCCCCCCCCCCCCACACACACACCCAGCAGCGTGAGCACCTGTGGCCTCCTGTCATCTGCAAGGGCGGCAGAGTGTCCAAGCAGCTGCCTTTATTGAGGGGGGGAGGGGGGGCTATGTACGGCCAACAGATGTCACCCCGTGGGTTTGACTACCGCCTTTCCGCTTGCCGGGTGACTCACTGGGGCCGACCCCCCCCCCCCCCCCCCCCCCTCCCCCTCCTCTGACCGCTTGTCGCCCTTGCTTGCGGACTCCCTCCCGGGCGCGGCGCACAGTATGACGGGTTCCGGTGGGAGCCGGGCTGGGAGAAGACTTTTCTCTGCTTTGCCGGCCGCCTGGTGGTGCACCCCATCCTGCGGGTGCTCTGCTTCAACCGCCGCCCGCATGAGGTACCCCCCCCCCCCCCCCCCACCCCCCTCACCAGTACCACCTGCAACCGCTCGTGGATCCATGCAGTCTCCTCCACTCCATTTATGAAAAGCTGCTGCATGCCTTACGTGTGTCAGTATTTCAGGCCAACACCTCCTGCGAGAGACTCTTCTGTGGCACCAGCCTCATGCCCGCCCACCCTGCTGATGTGAAAGCAATCACAAAAGGTCCACATGTCATACGTCTGTGGGAAGCAGCATTCATGGCCATGCATCCGGTAAACACACGGGCAGCCGAGTATCGATATATTGCGCTGGGCGAGAATCAATCACGGGCGGCCGAGTTTCGGTCGCAGCAGTACAGCTAACATTCCATCGCGCCCCATCCATGGACGCCCATGCGACTCATCCAAATTCCCGGTGAGAAGGGATTCGAACTGGTGGACCTCCTTGATCGCAGCCAAAGCTCCGAAACCACTGCAAGCAAATCGAAAGATCCGCATGCCATATATCTGCGGGCAGCCGCATGTATAGCCACATATGCGATACACGGGCAGCCGAGTATCGGTACATCGCGTTGTGCGAGTGTTGATGATCGATCACGGGAAGCCAAGTACAGCTAACATTCCATCGCGCCCCATCCATGGACGTTCATGCGACTAAACCGAATTCCGGGTGATAATGGATTCGAACTAGTGGACCTCCTTGATGGCAGTCAAGGCTCCGAAACCAATAAAAGTAATACGCGCATGTCATATGTCTGCGGGCAGCCGCATAACCATGTATCCGCTACACGGGCAGCGTGTACCGGTATATCGCGTGGTACAAGCATTGATGATCGATCACGGGCAGCCGAGTATCGGTCGTACGAGTGCAGCTAACATTCCATCGCGCCCCATCCATGGACGCCCATGCGACTCATCCGAATTCCGGGTGATAAGGGATTCGAACTGGTGGACCTCATGGGTCGCAGCCAAGGCTCCGAAACCACTGCAAGCAAATCGAAAGATCCAAATGTCATATGGATCATATGGATGTGGGCAGTCGCATCTATAGCCATATATCCAGTACACGGGCAGCGGGGTACCGGTATATCGTGCTGGACGAGTATCGATCACAGGCGGCCGAGTATCAGTACGGTAACAGCTAGTGTGATGCCTCGTCCTGCTGGCGCGCAGGTGCTGGCGTGGGCGGACAAGGTGGCGAGCTGGGACTTCAAGCGCGTGGTGCCCGGGCACTTTGACGCGCCGGTGTCGGCCTCCGGCCGGCAGTTCCGCGCTGCCTTTGACTTTCTGGAGGGCGCGGATGCGGGGGGGCGCCAAGGCGGGCTGCTGGGGCGGCTGCTGGGACGCGCGCGCGCGTCGCCTGTCGTGTTCCCGGAGGCGGAGCTGCGCTGCCTGCGAGACGTGGACGCCTTCGCCGTGGCGCGTGGCACCTCGGAGGCGCCGGTTGTCTACACTGGCAGGGAGGAAGAGGGCACCTGAGGCGGACGACTACATCTGAGGCAAAGGACACAACCGTCAGAAGACAGTGAAGGGGCTCATGCTGGGTAAAAAGCTCGATGATTTAAATTCGAAATTCGATATCTCTCACAAGTTTCATCCCGCTAGTTTTTTCAAAACTAAGCAGGCCAGGCGTCTCACGGCCCGGCTGTATGAACCCGAATATAGGGTCGGTTGCTTGCGCATTGCCCGTAGCGTGCACGCAGCCCTTTGAAGGCCAAGTCCCTAATCCCCCCTTCCCAGCAGCCGGCACAACGACTCCTCGTGGGCTGAGCCCCTCATGTAGCACTCACACACTGTGTCCCCAGCCCCATGCACCCATCCTCAGCCGGTGCATGATTCGATAGATAACTGCGGTAACTTCTCAGCCCCCGCATGGATGCACGCATGTCAGGCCTGCCGGTATTGGCGCTCCCGTGCCATGCACCGTGGCACTTGAATGCCATGGCCATATTGTGGTTAAAGCCATGCTATGAAATGGGGTGTCGAACGTGGCGCTTGCTTGGTTGAGTGCATCGCGCTGCAGGGGTGCATGCGCCATGGATATAATATGAGTGGCTCGTGTGCACTTGAAGGCACAGTTATCGTTTAGTTACACGCCCACGTTGTGACCACAAGCTGTCACCAACGTCCAATTTTGACTACATGTATGTTTATCTGTATGTAATTTTCAGAGTGCCTATAAACGTACCTGAATGGTCCTGAAGAGTCGGAGTTCACTACGTCACGGTTCTACGGACCCATAAAATGTTTTGATATTGCTGTTTTCAGATATTTTGGAGCAATCAGCCCTAAGCCGCTAGGAATATTCGCGTGCATTGTAATGATTGGTCAACGAGCTGGCACTGCAATGGCGATGTTGGTATCAATACATCTCACCATGCAGTGGCTCGCGCTTGCATAGCCCCGCCCCACCCAACACCACCCTAGCCCCTTTGCCAACATGTTTCCTCCAGAACGATCACTTCCTCAACGATCCTCGTGGGTCGGACAGCTACGCCGCGGGGGTGCGGGAGGCGTGGGGGAGCCTTCATGCGGCTATTGCTGGCCACCTCAGCGATGCGGACGCCCGCGTAATTGAGCGGGAGGCGGAGGCTGCGTCGGGATCGCAGAAGGAGCTCACGGCATTCCTTTACCAAGCCAACAACTCTCCCGGCTTCAGAATGAGACTTGCACTCTGCATGTCACATGCAAGGAACGGATCGACCAGCTCGATGCGGCGTCGGGCATGTTGACGATGGCGCCATCCCCACTGCGCGGACGGTCATGACTCTGCAGGACCTGCGGGAGGTCGCTGCCGATTACTTTTTTTTTCTGCCAACCCCATGCATGGCCCCGGTGGTTGGGAGCCAAATCATTCTGCCCTCGATATAACACAGCCCCGTCACCGTCGACCTCTATGGCGACGCGCTCATGAACCTCCCGGCACATGGAGACGCTCACAGTACAACACGATATACAACACGATGCTATCGCTGACGCCTTTCGCGATCACCGTGTTTACGATCTGGGAATCGCTGTTCACCGGGAGGTGGATGACTTGTATCAATAGCCAGTGCCTCTCAGCAACACCGTTTCCAAAGATGAACTCAAGGGCTTGGTGCCGGACGCAGAGCTCTCCCTCCCGGCCTTATGTCGTGACCGGGGGCTATGATTATCTGAGCTTGAAGCCCACGCTACTGGAGTTCAAGACTATGCGGCACTATGTCAAGTACACTGCGGTGCCCCGGGCCACGGCTGTTGATCGGTCGGGCGACATACAACGGGGGCTGGCAGTGCGGGATGCGGCGTGGCACAACACGGAGCCGAGACACAAGGGCCCACTTCGAGACATCCTCGACATATCGGAGTACATGGGCATGGTCTCCGGCACTGTGGGTGAGGTAAGCAAGAGGGTGTGCCGCACGCGGTGCGCGCAGTCGCATGCTTAACCGCGGATGGGGGTGCCTTTTCATCGCGAGGCACTCGGTGCACTAGCACCCGGGCTCATCCAGAGGCCTTACCTACTCGCGAAATGGTTCCTCGGGGTCCTGAGCTTGGTGCATGGCGTTTCGAGAGCGTGCTCGCTGTCTCATCAGACGGCGCAGAGTCGTCTGCCATCCCGTTGCCGAAGCTGCACAGCGCGTGCGTGGTTCGCCATCGCTCACACGTCGTGCCCGCGTGGCCCGGACTCAAACAGGTCGCGCGTCACTCATCGTCGATATCCCACCTGGTGCGGGATGCGGGCAGTTTTTAAGCGTACCTGTAGCGGCTTTTCTTATCGCCCCCGGGACAGGACTTGCACCAGGACTTGCAAACCCTAAATCCTAAACCCTAAAACCCCTATTGCAGCGCGTCTCTACGACGGCCATTTCGACCGCGACCCAGCTAGAGGGAAAGCCAGTCAACATGGGTAGTAGTCGCTAATCAAAAGTTAATATGGGTTGGCGACCTGTCTCAGCCTTGTAGTACTTATTCTTTGGATTTGTTACTGGCCTTTTTGTAATTCACACCAGTACAGGTACGTTTTGTTTCCCCCCCCCCCGGGACTGGACTGGCACCAACTGGACTGGACTACTGTACTCGTGGACGCTCTCCCTGTAACCAAAAAATAAAAACTCGACTACAGTAGGTACGTTCTGCTTAAATGTAGGCTTTTTCCTTCCCCAGTACTTTGCGTGCATTCTCTTGACGCTCTCCCTGTAACCAAAAAGTTCACAGTAGGTACGTACTCGGTCGGAGGCCACCGGCGGTCAACGCCGCTCATACCAGGCCGTAGGCACGCATCTAGCATGGCACTGGCCTGGAGACAAGCGCCGTTGCCTCACAAGTCACAACAGCAGGCAACAGCTTCTGGCCAGGCAGGACAAGCGCAGTTACACACCGCACGGCCGGTGGTGGCAGCGACACCCCCACAAGGAGGCCAGGGCTGACCGCGATAGGCCTAGCACGGCGGCCGACTGAATCCGCCCGGCCGCTCTTCTGGCTTTCGGGTGAATCGGTGTGCGAGCAACAGTAGTCGATTACTCGCAGAGGGCGGCTGCAGCGCGTATCGAAACATCCAGAAGCCGGATGGCGGCGCCCCCCGCCTGGTCAACCGCCCGGCCGGGCGAGCCGGCCCACGCCGGGGGCACCTACTTCTACGACGCCTCCTCCGGCCGGAATGCGGAACGCCAGCCTGCCTTCCACGCGGGTGAGCAGATGGTGGCCCGCACTGCCGGGAGCCCAACGCTCTCCGTTAATTTCTCTCCCCACTCGCAAGCGCGCACCCCTGATCCCCAACGCTAAACATCCACTCCGCCTCCCCCGCAGGTACCGCGCATCGGTACGCCTATCACGACCACACGCTACCTGACCCCACGGGCACCCTGCGGCCGCATTACCCAGAACAGGCAACGACGCCGGCTGCAAGCGCCCATCATGTTCAGGCACGATCCCCTTCTCTCCCGTGGAAAGTCGTGCCCCCCGTATACCGTCAATGTCGAAGGGCCGTCGAGCTCCGCGCCACGGAGCATACCCTCCCAGCCAGTCACCCCGCGGCCCTCTCGCCGCCGCAGGCTCCGATGGGCGCGCACGGCCTGCGCCACATCCAGCGGGAGCTGGAGGCGCAGCAGAATCTGCTGCTCTCGCTGTCGCGAGCTAACCTCGGCGGCACGGTGCCCGCCTGGCAGATGCCGCGCCATCTGGACAAGGTGGGCGTCCACGCTCAGGCGCGTGGTAGCTGTACACCTGGCCCACCACTCCACAGCCCATCTACCCCCCACCCCCCTCCGCCACCTGGTTGTCCCATTGGGCTCGCGCGCCAAGAAGACATTGAACTGGGTGACATGATAAAATTGGGATATCCTCATCCCTGTACTTGTGTCACCCTCCGATCTCCCTCACATGTGTGGCACTCCGCCATCATGCCGTGCAGATCACGTGCTCGGCGCCATCCCCATGTCAACGAGCATGGGGGCGCCAACCCACCACAGCAATGCCACTGCCGGCGAGCGCCCCCGCGAGCCCGCGGCAGCTGGGCCGCCTGGCACGCACGCCTGGCGACCACTCAGCAACGACTCCCACGTCCCCGGCGGCGCGCCTGCGGCCGGCGCACCGCGGCGGAAGCAAACCCCGGGCGTGGAGCTCGACCTGCTGCGGCAGCAGGTGCGCATCGCATCCGCGTTGCGGTGGCAGGCTGGCGGGACGACTGCCCTTCGGTGGCCCGGGATGCTGGCCGTGTCAGGGGTACATTCACCTGTGAGGTCGCGAGCAAGCTGTGTCACCCATAAAACGGGTGCCGGTGCGGTCAGTGAGAGCACGGCTGACAGGAGCCTGTCCACCCTGGTCAGGGGTCGAACGTGGGGGAGACCATATCGAATGGTCCCATGCCTTGCATGCAACCCCAATCCGCGGCTTTTTGGTGATGCCTCTTGCTGGTCCGTCAGCGCCGCATGGGGGGGGGGGGGGTTGGGGGGCATGTCACCAACTGTTGATATCTGGTCACGAACCAAGTGGCGACTTTTCGATGAACTTTTCGGTGACTCCATACAGCCCCCTACAAATTTTGCTTCTGGGATGTTTTGGGCGCCTAGCTGCGCACCTTTTCCTCCTTCTTGCTGGCAGTGGGGGTTTGCGGCACGGGCCGCCACGTTTCGGGGTGTTTCGGGAGGTTTTATAACCATTGGCTGAAACCCAAGTTGGCCGCTTGGGGACCAGAATGCCAGCTCACGGGGCTGGCGGGGCAGTCGCTGTTGGCGGGGGGCTCCAGCGCTGATGGGCAGGCCTCTGGGGGCGCCGCGCAGGTGTCGAGCCTGAACAAGCGGCTGGGCGCGCTGGAGCTCATCCTGCCGCCCAGCCCCGCCCCCGCCAAGCCGGCGCACGCAGCCAGCGAGCGCGCCTCGCCGGGGAGCCCGGCGCCCTCGGCCGGCCAGGTACCGCGAGCTGCTTGCGCCGCCGCACACGGTGGTGGTGGTGGGTCGGGGGAGGGGGGGGGGGGGGGGGGGGCGATGTCCACCTGGGCGGCTGACGCGGCGGTGTGTGCCTCTGCGGGGCGGGTGTCAGGGGCGGGCGGAGCCGCTGCAGCCGAGCCCGGGGCTGCAGTCCGCGCTGTGCAAGGCGCGCCGCGCCCTGGAGACGGCCGTCAGCTCCGCGGGAACATACGCCCAGGGCGCTGCCTGGCCGCATGGTGACCCCCTCCCTCCCTCGCGTCCGCCCTCTTTTCAAGGACCACTACTACAATGGTGGGTATACTTGCATACAATTCTGCATGATAGATGCACACGCCATACAAACACCAACGGTCCGGATAAATAACGGATAAATAATGTTTCGATCCTCCAAAAAACTATTAAAATGGACTAATAATTCAGAATACATCGCGAACACATGACGAATACTCCGACGCAAAGGTGCAAAGCAACCCATTATTTTTTGGCCCCGCGGAGCGTATTTGATTCTACGGTAGCTGTCACGCGCATTTGTTTGGCATGTCTCAGCCGTGGCCGGCAGGCTACCACGGCGCCTCTGCTCACTTTCTCGAATGAGGGCGGGCAGGGTCGGCGGTGGATGTGACGTGGCGCCCGCCACATGCCGCGCGCCCACCCGCAGGCAGCGGCGGCGACGCCTCAGCGCTCCGCTCATGGGCACCGGAGGAGAGCGGTGAGCGGCGGCCGGAGGGAAAGCAGGTGTGTTTGCTGTTGGGGGGGGGGGGGGGGGGGGGGTTGATGAGCAGCTGCTCCGCCGTCGTCAGCGCAGCTGCGCGCGACTGGGCGGTGATGAATGAGGCGATGGCCGTGTGCGCCCAGGAGGAGGGTGGCGGCGTGGTACACGTGCGCGTGGAGTGCCGGGAGCCGGCGCCGGTGCTGAGTGCGTCCCTGCCATCCTACAGCCACCTGAGCTCGCTGCTGGACAGCCGCGGCGGGGCGGCGCCGCAGCGCAAGGAGGCCACAAAGCCCGGGTGGCGGCCGGCGGAGGCGGCGCCGGGGCAGCCGTCCCCCGCCAAGGGGGCCTCAGCGACCTCGCGCTCGCCGGCGGCCTCGCCCGGGCGCAAGGTGGAGGTGCTGCTGCGCACTGCCCGCAAGACCACGGCCGCCATGACGGCCGCGGCGGCGCGGCTGCCGGGCACCTCCCCCGCGGGCAGCCCCGGCAAGCCCGCCCACCCGCCCCGCGCCGCCTCGCCGGCGCCCTCCCCTCGCCGGCCGGACCCGCACATGTCCGCAGAACGCCCCCAGCAGAGGACCGTGAGCCCGGCGGCCTCTGCTTCCCCGCCCGCCGCCGCTGCTAGGGCGGGGGAGGCGGCGGTGTCTGCGGCGCGGTCGCCGGGCGCGGCGTCGCCGGTGCTGCCGGCTGCCCCGAGAGCGCCGCCCTTTCCGCTGCCCGAGCCGCCGGCGGAGGACACTGAGCAGGAGGAGCCGAGCAGTGAGGCTGGCGCTAGCTTCCGGGAGCATGAGCAGGCGCTGGGGGAGGCGTGTGGGGAGGAGGGGCTGGGGGAGAGGGGAGGGGAGAGGGGCGGAGGTGAGGGTGAGGGCGAGGAGGAGCAGGGGCGCGCCGCGCTGAGCCACACCAACATCCTGTTTGACCAAGACTCCGGGGGCACCGACCTGCTTGCGGACCAGTTCAGCCTGGGGGACATCGGCCAGGAGGCAGAGAAGGCGGAGGTCGAGGCGCTCAAGGTGTGTGGGCGGGGACACGGGCCCCGGTGGAGGCTTCTGGAGCAGTGCTAGCTGGCAGGCATTCATTGACACGGCCGGCGCGGGCTCGCCGGCAGGAGGCGCTGTCAGACAAGGAGCGCCGCGTCGTGGCGCTGTCCGAGCAGCTGCAGGAGAGCGCACGGAAGGCGGCGGCGGCGGAGGCGGCAGCGGAGGCGGCAGCGGCGGCGCACCTGGCGGAGCTGGAGGCGGCGCACGAGCGCGCTGCAGCGCTGGAGTCGGAGCTGGACGCGCGCGACCTGCAGCTTGCGGAGATGGGCGAGGCGCAGGAGCTGCTCAAGTGCGAAGTGGAGGAGCTCAGGTGCGCCAGTCACTCCCCCTCCCCCCCCCCCCCCCCCCCCCCCCCTTTCCTCCTGGGGGTGGTTACTATCAGTGATGAATCCGCGTTGCCGGAACAGGGGTTGAATCTGTGCCGCCCTCGCGCAGGGGGAAGCTGGAAGCGGCCGGGAGCCAGGCCTCGGGTGCAGACAGCGTGTTGGCGCAGCGAGCGGCGGCGGCGGAGGAGGAGCTCCGCCGGGCGCAGGCCGCCCACGCGCGGCAGGACCGGGAGGCGGAGGCGGCGGCGGCGGCGTTGCGGCGTCAGGTGGAGGAGCTGAGGGCGGCGGCGGCGGGGCAGGTGAGCGCCAGGCGGTGCATGATGGGGAAGGCTGGGAGGGGCTGCAGGGCGGGGCGGGGGCGAGGAAGAGAGGGGGGGGGGGGGGCTGGAGGCAGAGGGCCTGGTTAGGGTGGTTCACGAGTTCCGCGCTGATGCGCTCGGCACAGCATGCCGGTAAGGATTAAGTTCTCATGGCATGATAACGCAAAGCCCCGATTCATGCTGCAAGTGCCAGCGTCCATGCCGTGGACACTGATGCGGTGTCTATTTTACACTGCACTTCTGCGTATTTCCTGAGGAGGGCGAGGAAGCCCTTAAAACCTCGGCACCGTCGCCTGTCGGTAAATCAACATCAACTTATTTCGTGTACCTGCATACCGGTTTATGCCAAATTGTACAAGCACCCATATTATGTGCGTATGCTTCTTGCGTTATACCTGCGGTAAGTGACGCGTCTTTGTCATAGCTTGCCTATGTCGTGGCATGGGGAACCCTCCTCCATGGGCACTGTTGCGCACCCCTGACATGCCGCCGGCTGCGGTGGCCCTGCCCAGGCGAGCGGGGCCGCAGACGCGGCAGACTGCAGTGAGCAGGTGGCCGCGTGCGAGGGCGAGCTGGCGCTGCTGATGCGCGCCATCCGGGCGCGGCTGGCGGGGCAGGACGCGATGGCGGTGCTGCTCGCGGACGCGCCGGGCCCGGGGGCAGCGCGCGGGCTCGCCGGAGGAGCGGCTGCACGGGGCGCTGCACGGGCTGCGCGGTCACCTGGTGGAGCTGCGCGACGCAATCGCGCAGTCCTCGGCGGATTCCATCGGCGACGACTGCGTGATCTGCTAGCCCGGGGGGGGGGGGGGGGGGGGGAGGGGCATGCCGTTTGCTGCCGGAAGAGCGCTTTGTTCTTTCCTGTTCTTTCCTGTCTATACCTCCTAGCCACGCCTGCGAGTGGCATACAGTCACCCAAAATTGCCGGAAAGCTCCCCTTAGTCCCTCCCCTCTTGGCGGAGCTGCCCTCCTCCATCTGAAGGCCCCCCACGGCCGCAGCTGTAAACGTACGGTCGTAGCCGTCTTTTGGGGTTGCAATGCATTAATGTCTTTGGCCCCCCTTGCACACGAGGCAAAGCCACACCTCTGGAGATGTGTCACGTTGGGTGTTGGATGGGGTGTTTCCGACTGACACGGGAGAGGCTCGCCGTCTTCCTCCCCCCCATCCCGCCAGCTAGACCCTCTCGTAGAGGAAGCAGGGCAGCTCCTCGCCGTTGTGCGACATCGGCAGGAAGAACACCTTGCTCTCGCGCAGGAGCGGGGACGTCATGCGCTTGGACACGATGAGCGCGCGCGCTCCCGGCCGCAGGTCCTCCAGCCGCGACTGGAGCAGCGCCTGCGAGGCCGGGCCCAGCACCGTGGCGAAGCAGTACACCACGTCCGCGCCCGCCCACACGTCGCTGTAGAACATGTTTTCGCAGCGCAGCGTCACCGGCGGCAGGCGGCCGCCGCCCGGCGGGGCGATGGCGGCATATCGCGCGCGCGCCGTCTCGGCGAAGCCCGCCAGCGTGGGCAGTATCTCCACGCCGCGGCATTCGGCCAGGCTGGGGGAGCCCAGCGCGGCCGCGAACAGCGCCTTGCCGGCGCCGGAGCCCAGGTCGACAAAGACCGACCCCGGTGCCGCCACCTCCGCCACCATGGCGCTGAAGGAGCGGTAGGCGAATTCGCCGTAAAACCACTCTCCTTCCGGCAGCGCGTCGCCCACCGCCGCCGAGTCCGCCTCTGCGGTGGCAAACACGGTGCCGTAGTCCAGCCCCTCAAATAAGCTAGCGTACAGCGCCTCCGCGCCGTCCTCACCACCGCCGCCTGCCGCCGAGCAAACCGGCGACCCGCCGCGCCGCCGCCGCACACCAGGCGGCGTCTGTGTGATGTGACGCCAGGCTAGGGTTCGCAGTACCCCGCCCAGCGCAGCGCCCTCGCCCCGCGTCGCACGGGGGGCACCGAGCCCGGGACCAGCGCAGCCGCGGGCGACATCGCGCGGCGTGCTGCCCCGTGTTTGCACTTGCATCATGCTGCACTGCTGCTTGTGCCCGGGGAGAGAGTGAGTGCTGCACAGGGTACTTGTTGGGGAGTACAGGTAGTTGCGACTTTGGTACTAGTAGTACAAGCACAGTCAAGCTTCGCACCGGAGAACGTCGCGACGACGACACGATTTAACCAAAAAGTACAACGACACGATTTAGCACGGCTGCGGCTTCCCACATCACAGCACGACAGAATATAAACTTGAGTCGCTGCAGGCATCACCCCTTTCCCCGACACGGGCTCGACATCAGCGGCGGTCTATTTCGTAGACTTCGGAGCGCTGCAGTGGTGACAGTGGCGGCGAATTTATGTTTTTGGAAGGGGCGGCACGGCCGCGCGCGTCTCGCGCTCTGCGCTTAACAGGCGGCGTAGGTTACGAATGATTTAACTAAGGGTTTTTTTGCAAATTAGGGTACTTTTGGGGTGGCAATTTGCAAAATTGGGGTACTTTTCCATAAATGCATTTATGACCGGGATTCTGGGAAAATTGACCATGCGTATTTAACTGCCTCTAAAACGGAAAGTAATCGTGAACTTTCATTACATTGCACAGTCCGATTTTGCGGCCCGAGCCCGGCGCGCGCGATCGCGCTGCTGATGGACGCCGGTCCGGCGCCAATCTGCCGCGCGGTTACTCGCGACAACGCCATTGACACCTCGATCGGAAGCACCAGGCAGCGCCGCGATTACGCCGGGCTGTCTACGCCAGGCAGGAAGGGGGGGAACGGGCAGTTGCGGGAGTAGTGACCTTGGCCAGGTGGTAGTCACGTTGTGTGATGTAAGATATGAATTTGAATCGCGAATTTGAATCATTTGCGGTTGTTTATCACATAAATTGTGCATCTGTGCGGAATGTGACCCAGACTTTGGATATGGTCGGACATTCTCGTGTTTAGTGGCCGAATGCAGATATTTCGAGCGAGGACGGAATTCCGGTCATAAATGCATTTATGGAAAAGTACCCCAATTTCGCAAGTTGCCACCCCAAAAGTACCCCAATTTGCAAAAAAACGCTTTAACTAATTATGGTACCGCGTCCTGACAGTTGTTGCGACAGTTGAACCAGCTGAGGAAGCGTTGCCCTACCTCCAACGGGCAAACCACCGCAGGAGTGACGGAAGAGGGAGATCAAGCGACACTAGGTCAGGGTGTAGTGGGCCGCGGGGGTCGTCTTAGGAGCCTCGGATAATCCCACTACAAATAGTTAGGAGGTTTGCAAGATCCGGATCAGTTCCGGAGTTTTGATCGCTGAGATATCGACAATAGTCCCGTCTCGCCTCTACTCGCTTTGGGACCCCTCACCACTGCCCGTCCGTAACATGGCACCCAACCCGAGTCGTCCGACATGCATGGACAAGGGGCGCACTCACCTAGGAACCCCAGCGGCGTGGGTGCCCGAGCAGCCCGAGCTGCGCTGTGTGGGTAGAGTCGGACCCTATGCGATTGATTAGCGGCGCCATTTGCTAAGCGCTACCGAAGAGCACAATGACCTACCTCTTCGTGGGCAGCAGGGACGACGTAGCGCCAAGCTAATCATGCTGGCTTGTCATCTCGCGGGCCGAGAGCAGGAGGTAGCGCTGAACTCAACCGGCAAGACACGTGGTGTGGCAATATATGACACCCCATGGGTGCGTATTTCAGGCAACGACCTATGCCGTCGGCTCAGTCAGGCGCACCGTTGTACTGGTAAAATGGTAGGTGTTGTATTCCCTCTCGCTCTCGTCTAGACTACATCAGCTCTCGCTTCCATTATCACTGCCCACTGGCACCATGACTCGTAGCGCGAGTTGCAGGACATGGGCGGGAGGCTGCGCTCACCTTGGAGCCCTAGCAATGTTGCAGGCTGAGATGCGCCGTGTGGGAGTAGACGGGCACACCGCGACTGATTTGCTGCGCGACCTTCGAAGCGTTGCAGAAGTAGTCCGTGACCCCGCGAGCTAACGCTCGCGCCTCCAGCCCCGGGAGCTGCGTCTATCGCCGTAGATTGACATCGACCGACACCCCAACCGCCGAACCACACCCGGCGCTAGTGCAGTACAACGCGACGGAGCACTATTGGTATCGGTGGTATAGGCCCGCGAATGATGAGCGGCCGTATTATACTCGTACCGGTGGCACCATTGCGCCGCGCACAACTGCCGCGATGCGTACGCCTACACGGACGAGTGGGGACTGGCAGTTGGTCGCGCTGCTAGTGACGCCCCGCCATGAGTAGCGGGTACACGCCGCATGCATGCGCGGCGCTAAGGCATGCTACGCTCCAGCAAGGTGCCGGGCATACGCAACCGTCGCGGGTCCCTGCCTGGGGGGGCGTCTATTCGTACCATTTCAATCATGCATTCGAGTCTGGTTTGCCAAGAAAGGTACACGGAAAATCGCCATTGTATTGCTAGGAAGGTTCAGCGAAAGAAGAGGGAATGTCGGAGGTGGAGCCCGCAGGGCGGAGGCTGAAAACGGGAGGGCGCTGCCGAAGGCAGCGAGCTGGAAGATGGTAGACGAGCTGCTGGTGGCTGTCCTAAGTAGCTCCCCGACCGGGAGCGCAGGGCTCGCAGGCGATGGGGCAGCCCGTACCAAAACCCCATGGTAACAGTTTCTCAACCGCTTGAAACCACTAACGGACCGTACGGGTCGCACTAGGATAGTTTTAATCCGTTAGGATACCCCATAAACACGTCTAATTCATTTCAATCAATCACGCATTCGAGTTTGGTTTTGCCAGTTTACACGCGGTTCGTTTACGACTGCGGGCGTAGGCAGCCGGCAGGCGTGCCGACCATACGAAGGCGGAAGATGTCTGGAGTTGTAGGAGGGGTCTCGCACCGAGAGGTCCTCGATCGAGGCGCAGGCGCATCAGACGCGGACGGGAGATGTTGACGCCGGCATGACATAGGCCGGACGTGCTGTCGCGGAATTAAGGCGGTCGCCGTCTTCCGACGGCGCCCTATAGCATTGGCCGCACGCCATGGTGGCGTGCGGCACGACCCGAAACTGCAGGCCAAGAGCAGGGGTAGAAGTGGCCAAGTTGGCGACGAACGCCCAACAAAGCAGTGCAAATGGTGTAGCGACGGCCCGTTGGTGCCGACCAGCTGCGTGCCCATGCCGCAGAAGCGACCGGGGCACAGTGTGCATTGGCGGCATAATGGCGCCGATTATTAACTGCATGGCCGAGACTGCGACAGAAACCGAGGCACATCGTACAGCGGCGGCCCGTTGGTGCCGGCCAGTGGCGTGCATGGGCCGCGGAGGCGATCGGGGGCACATGGCGCAGGGGGCCTGATGGCGCCGACCAGCTACGTGCCCCGAATCGACCGGACCACATGGTGCATGGCCGGCCCGTTCGCGCCGACTAGCTGCGTGCCTCATACCGGCACACGGTATAGCGGCGGCTGGATGGTGCCGGCCAGGTGTGCGTAGTGGCGGCCCGATGGCGCCAGCCGATTGCGCGGGTGCCCATCAGAGGTGGCATACATTGGAAGGAGGTTGGCGCCGAGCAACTGTCTACCTGAGGCTGCGAGGGACGGCCCGGTTGTGGCGCTTAGTAGCGCTTAGTAGCCGCAGGTCTCACCGGCGAAGGAATCGTTCCTGCCCAGAAATGGCGGTCTTCTTCACCGGCGAGCCGAAGGCTGGCGGCATGGGGGGCTCTTGTGTCGCGAGGCGTGAAGAGACTCCCCCCCCAATCACTCGAACGGTTGTCCGTCTGGGACATTGGTTGTCGGCGCGGAGATGAGCCGGCGCACGGTGCCCTCACCCTCTAGACGATCGTCGACCGCCTCCTGGCCAGCGAGACATGTCCTCGCGCGGGACGCGGGGCATCACTTTTGAGTGGTTTGTAAAACTCAAGACCTTGCATGTCACGAAGGCACGAGCTCTGTCGCAGCGCGACCCCGTGGTGGGTGCGCCGCGACAAAGGAAGATGGGGACACACAAGGCCCCTTGGTGATTTAAGCACACGGCGAAGCAACATGTGGGAGCAGCGCTACTTGAGATGGCTGCTGCGTCGGGAACCGCAAGCGGGTGGTGTCGTACGGGAGTATAGTTTCGATGCAACTAACTCCTTGAGATGCTGCGGCGTCGATGCAGTTCCCCGGGCGGTACGGCATACTAGGACTAAATCTCCGCATCAAGTATTGATAAAAGATCAAAACTTGGTGCACCAGACAAATCGTGAATCGCACCAAGAATCAATATTTTAGGCCAGGAATTTACTGGTGCATTGGTATTTAGGTGGTGGGATTTACTGATGCACCGATATTTATGTGCCGGAATTTACTGATGCAGTGGTATTTAGGGGGTGGGATTTGCTGGTACACCGATATTTAGGTGGAGGGATTTACTGGTGCATTGGTATTTAGGGGTTGGATTTACTGGTGCACCGATACTCAGCTACCGGAATTTACTGGTGCACCGATATTTAACCGTTGATTTAATCGATGCACCAATATTTAGCCGCGTAATTGAATCAACTATTGGTGCACCAATATTCAACCGAGAATCAACCACCGTGGGATATGTAGCATCGACGGTTGGGGTCGTGACGCACGATACCAGGAGTCTAGGACCGGATATATTAGCACCGTATTATGTGCGCCGTACCGCGCGTGTTAAGTAGGCAAGGGAAAGGAAACCCCAACTACTAGTGGCAAAAGCATTAGGAACACGGGCTTAAGGCAACTCAGATTATATATGTTGTTTTAGGTGGCGGATGTTCTGGGGAGAAAATGCGGTGTGTGTGTGGGGGGGGGGGGGGGGGGGGTTCCTTTTCGGAAAATAGTTCGTTTTCTGGAATACACTGCTTAAAGTACTGTTTAACGATGGTGCGCGGGGCCTATACTCAATTACTACGTAATGATGGATGCCCACTGCACTACAAGCGAACTTACTTTACTTTTACTACAAGCACATGCATGTCTTGATGTACGAGCGAATGTACTAAGACATGTACGAGTTGCAGTCGTAGGCATATCTACGTCGATGTACGTTTGAACACATATATAGTAGTGCACCATATATCTATCCAACAGTATGTATACTAAACGACTACTATATCGTACCAGCTGGCAAAATGCGCCAATCCTACCACATTAATTACGATGTGATCGAGTCTATCTGTCTTTCTGTATGTCGCCGAACGGTTTCGCATAGATAATCATTAGATAGATCGAAAATGTATCCGTAATATATACTCATCCGTCATAATTCCGTGCAGGCCAAAATAACTGTCGCCCTTATTACCTGTTGACTACCTGCACCGCTATGGGTACCGGTCGGCCGGCCGCCCGGCCACCGCCGGTCGTCGCTGTTTGTCCGGTCTACGGGACGGGCATGGCGAGAAGCGCCGAGCCCGCCGCGTGGACCGGACATGGACGCCGGATGCTGTCGTTCGTCCGTCACCGGACGCCGGACGACCGTCGCCCGTCCGCCGCGCCACCCGCTGTGCGTCGACCGACGACGCCGGGCCCCGGGTCGGGGTTCTGTACAATGTAGCGACTACGATTGATTCTTGCGGCTCTCTGGATTCCACATTCATGCAAAGGGGATACTTGTAACCTGACTATGTACCGCCGCATTCGGCTGCGCGCCAGGTTGCCGCCCCGCCCTGTTTGGATATCAACCCTATCCACGAACCCATCGCAGTGTGACATCACCCCCCCCCCCCCCCCCGCCCATCAGGCGCAGTAGGGTCGCACCATGTCGCAAGACGCAGCCGCTCCGTGCATCGCCATATATGGGTGGACAACAACCAAGTCTTGGAATATAGATGGATGAAGTATGGCGCCGGCAAGTACGTGGGTGGACGGCTGCACGACGTTCAAGAACAATCTTGTCTCCAACCTCCCCGCGGTGTACCTGCCATTGCCAGATGAGTGTCTGATAAGTCTCATGAACGTGCATGACCCCGACGCAACGTCCTCGTCCTCGAGCGCCAACCTTCGCGAAGACCGATATTGCACAACGTTCTTACCCGACTATGCATTTGACACTGTACTAGAGTTCCTTTCGTCGAGATTCCCGAAGTTCGTCATCGAGCGGCCCGTATGTGTTGAACCCGCCCGTGTGAACCCTCTTGTGGCAATGATGATAATGTCCTCCGCGAATACCTCCCAAGCACATGCCGAAACGCCATGCCCTCTATTCTATTTATGCAGTCTATTGGTTGTTATTTGCATTATTAAAGCTTCATTGTTGCCCTCCTGCATGCTCTGCTGTTGTTGTTTGGCTGCCAACGTTGTTGATGTTGCTCCATGACTCATTCTGAGCCACATGCGTGCAAACAACCCGTGCACATTAGTTTAGTAGTACTCCAGCGTAAGGTAGACTATCAAAAAAGGGGGGCATAACATAGGGTGGGCACCTAAATGTTAGCTATGCTCGTACCGATAATCGGCTGCCCGACATCGATACGAGTACAGCGCGGTACACCGGTGTTCGGCTGCCCGTGTACCGGCTACTATATGGCTGCTATATATGCGGTTGCCCGCGTGTATATGACAGGCTCGGATCTTTTGAATTGCTTTCATAAAACAACATATATGATCTGAGTCGCCTTAAGGGAATCAGAATTCTGAGATACACAAATCTGCAATACAGTACGAGTAAACGAGTAAGATAAAAAATCTAGAACCATCCGTAAAAGCGCACATGTCGGAAACCTAACTCCGGTCGCCACTTTGTACAAGAAATTCAAAATGGGCTGCGCCCGCATTTTTATTAAAGCAGATTAAAGCAGTACTGGCAGTGGGTACAGGTGCCTGTATCCGTGTACTCGTGATGTGATTTACAACAGGTCGGAAAGAAATCCACCGCTCTTAAAAGCAGCGTAAGACCACACTCGGCATAGATTCCAAAACGCGATATCCAAAAGGCGGTTGCCTGATTGGGATACCCAAGCGGTACGTTTTGGAGATTTGAGCCCTCAGACCCCGACTCGGCATAACCTCCATAATCCAAAATGGCCGAAATTTTGGGGATTTCGTTTTGGAGAGCGGCGCCACCTCCATAATCGGGCGGGCCCGATTATGGAGGTGGCGCCGCTCTCCAAAACGAAATCCCCAAAAGGCGCGTGCGGTGTGCCCGCGCCTTCTGGCCCCGTCCCGCCGAGGCCCATCCGCACACATCCGCGCCCACCCGCGCCGGCCCGTGACAGTTCCCGCCACTCGTGCTCGATCTAGGGCCCTATAGATTGCCTCACGGGCAGTCAACGGCCTGGACGGGCTGCGACCGCGCGTGAGTGGTAGGGCGGTGCCGCCATGGCGGAGCCGGCGCATCAGGCAGTGAGCGGCCCGGCATCTTCTCCCGGCTCCGGACCCTGTGCCGAGGAGGCGACAGCGCTGGGCGAGACGCCCCCAACCCGAGGCGCCGCGGACGCTGCCACGGACGAAGAGAAAGAGGCAGGAACGGGCCCCGCCGAACCCGCTGGCGAGGCAGGTGAGTCGGGTTCGAAGAAGGCCAAGGGCAAGAAGGCGGGCGTACCGAACTGGGCGCCCATTGAGGCTGTCGCCTGCGTCTGGGCACAACTCGCCCAATGCGACGAGGAGCAAATTCAGGATGGCCAAGGCTTGCAGGAGGGTTCAAAGGCCAAGTATCTCTCGAAAGCGCTGGAGTGGAAACGACAAGGGCGCTGGTTGCCGAAGTTATCCGGTGGGCGAACGCCAGAGCAAAGCGCCGCCATTCGAGCCGGGCCAGAAGCTACCCCCGAGTCCTTTTGGGGGAAGGCCGACAAGCTTAAGGCCAGCGTCATCAACCACATAGTTCCAATTTGGTGGCAGGTAAAAGACGACCAGCGCAGTGGCTGGGACATGACGGAGTTTGTGAAGGAGGCGCTTGCCAGGTGCCCCCCCCCCACCCCACCGCGCGCCCCCAAACCCTTTTCTTGGTTCCTCATGGTTTCTCACCGACACCAATGTTGTTGCATGCAAATAATACCGCAGGTATTGGCGTCAAAGGACTGGCAAGATGCAAGATTTGTCCGCCCACCCTCCAGAGGGATGGACATGTCCAGAATGGGAGGTGTTTCTGTTTCTTGGGCCACCAGGCCATGATGATCCTGCTCTGAAGCCCATCTCCGAACCCGGGGGTGGGATTGGTGGGCCGTCGCAACGTAGGGCCGTAAAACAAAGGAAGCGGGACAGGGCGGCGTCTGGGTCTGAACTGCATGGATCCATTGCGCCCACCAATAGCGCTGTGAAGAAGGCAAAGTCTGGTGCCCCGTCGGAGACAACGATGGCTGAGCAGAACGGCAACGATACAAAGGACACAGCCATTTCTCCCAGCAAGTATGCCATCGACAGAATGACACAGGCCATTGGCGATATGGGAGGCGCAATCCGCACGCAGTGCGCTATTATGGAGAGACAGGCCGATTCGATGACACTCACCGCCGAGGCGGCAGCAAAGAAAGCAAAGATAGAGACACTGCGGTTGCAATTGCAGGTACATAACTGCATGCATGGCTGCTTGCATATAAAATTTTCTGTGATGTCATCGTGACATGTATTGCGCCTTATTGAGTTCTCTCTAACTGCCAATGATGTGCTACATACGCAGATATTCCCGCCAGGAAGCGTGGAATACCAAAATGCTTACCAAGAGCTCGTGGATGCCAATCGCTCTGTTGCACAGGCTGCGGATGAGGCTGCAGAGCAAGACGCCAACCTGAGAAATCTGTAATGATGAATTTCGGTATGTGCTGGGGCTATGAATGCGTGCTGGTTCGAGGCAGCAACAGCAATATTCAGAATTGCAGCGGCAAATTAGCGGGCAAACTGGGCAAGTTTGGGGCAGCAGCAGCAGCAGCAGCAAGATTTACGATCGCAGCAGCAATGCAGCTGGGACAAAATTAGCAAGTTTGGGGCAGCATCAGCAATATTCTTAATTGCAGCGGCAAAGCAGTCATTTACGGGCCATATGCTTGAGCTGCTGCCTCATCTCTCTCGGCCCGCGTCCGTAAAGCCTGCACCTCCCCCTTTGCTAGAGCAATATTGTAATGCCTGACAAGTGCATTGCGCTTTTGAAACCACCCACTCTGTACCTCTAGTGCATCATCAGTTCTAGCCTGGCTACCATTGATGAATCCATTCATCAAATCCAACCTCAACCCATATCGTCTAGCTTCCTCAGCATCAACCACCTTCCAGTGATGCTCCTCAAGTCCAGCATCCGCAAGCCCGCTTGAGTGCAAGATCATGTTGTGCAGAATGACGCAAACCTTCACAGTGCGGTCGATCTCCTTGCCATGGTAATTGAGGAAGCGACCAGCCAGTATTGCAAATCTTTTCTTCAGCATCCCAAACACACATTCAACATCCTTGCGCACCGACTCGCAGAGGCCGGACCATCCCTGCAAATCCGCCATGTCTGCATGCTTGGATCCACAAATAGTTGTCAGCCATTTGTGGTATCCACCATCACATAATGTCCATAGGCCACGCATATGTGCAACCTCCTGCCCCATCGCTCTGTAAACCTTGTACGTGTAATTCTTGTATTCTGCGTCGTCCGCCAGAGCCTGGAGGAACTTGTCATATCTCACAATAGTTTTGTCATTTCTCGCTCCTGGGAACCCATGGCTGACCCAATAAATCTCGCGATTGTGGCCGACATGGAATTGATATCCAAGTGTGGGATATCCTTCTTTTCCAGTGTGGAGGAAGCGCAATGAGTAGGGGCACCTGTCATACCGAACATGGACGACATCCATGCTTGATACACATCCGGGCAGGCCGCAGCGGCGGAAGAGTTCCTCTGAAGCATGTACCTTGTCTCCTTTGGGCATCTTCACCCACTTCTCGTAGTACTTGTCGACGAACCAGTCCTCCCATTGAGTAACAAAGTCTTGCAAAACAGTGCTGCTGATGCCCGCCATGCACTCAAGGCCGTCCACCGAAACGCCCAACGCCAGGCGACGCAAACCCGCCATGAGCTTTATTGCGAGAGGATGAGGACGCTGTCCCCGTCGCTGCCTCCTTGCCATATCGTCAGGGAAGTGGCCCGAGGCCCGCATATCTGCGAGTATGTCCGAGAAAAGGCTGTATGGCACACGGAACTTTTGCTTGAATGCCTTCCCCAACACAGTGCCCGGGTCTGCAACCAGGTGCGCATACTCGACAAAGTTAAGGTGCCACTGGGTTTTCGTCGGCTGCAACAGCCATGCTGTTTTGCCTGTCTCACCCTTGTAACGAGGAGAAGGCGGCTTGCAGCCGTGGCGACTCCCACCACGCCCGCCTGGAGCGAGTTGCATCTGCCAATCGCCTTCACCGACAGCACGGCGCCTTTTCCGCGACGAGTTCACGACCAACGTGGCCGCTGCCACGGCAACAGTGCAGCCCGCGGCCCATAAAGAGCCTCCCGAGGCTGCGGCTAGCTTCGACTGCGTGCCCATCCAGCCGATCAGTAACGAGCGAGTAGGGGTGCAACGGTGGTTGCTACGCAATGGCGGCTGTTGCGGTAATGCTGCGGCGGCCTGGGCCGCGGCCCGGAATTTTGGAGAGTAAATTTTGGAATCTATGCCGAGTCGCTTTTCCGCAGATGCCCGGTATCTCTCCAAAAGGGCCGAAATTATGGAGTTACGGGTACGCGTCAGTACCCGTACAGATTATGGGGATTACGTTTTGGAATCTATGCCGAGTGAGGTCTAAGGATTACTTGAAGCCGGTAAGGATTAGCGACCACTTGAAACGGTACCAGTTTGCTCGTAGCAGTAGGTGGGGTTTTTACTGCCCTTTTTGTAATCCTTGTTTTTTATTCATCATGGCAGGGCTTTAACACATTCGCACTACAAACAGAACTACTAACAGCAAATATGAAAGGTTGCCAGCAAAAGAGAGACGTTAGCCTGCCCTTTTTGAAATTCACGCCAGTATGCTCGTACTGCACTACTGTGCCTCGCCGCTAATATTATAAACGGGTACAGGAAGGTACACGTACCTGTACCCTGTAATCCTTATTTGCTACAGGTACTACGAGTCCGATTATACGAACCGCGTAGCTATCTTGGCTACAGGTATGCTGTCTTGGCTTTCGCTAGCTCAGCGCGGGCCTTTATCCGCATTTACCGACCGCGCCGCACCGCCTCGGCGGCGATAACTCCTTAATGTACTACGTGACAGTGACGCCAGCAAAAGACCTCGTTGCGTACGTGGCATAGGCGCCACGTGGGCCCGCGTGATGGCGGGGAGGGCGGACAGCCGCAAACGTTACGCACGCCACGTTCTCGCGGCGACACGGGACGTCCTTTCCGGGCCGCATTGACGTCCGACACCACACACCCCCGGGGCGGCCACCCACAAACGCAACATAGATAACATCTCACCGCCGACTTCGTTTTGGAACATAGCGCTCGCGAGCCTCAGCATCGCACCGAGTGCCTCAATAACACGCTACTGTTCAGAAGTTCTCGGAGACTCGATCAGTGTATGCGCTACGTCGGTGTAGATCTGAGGCAACTCAAAAGCCCTACTGTCAGCGTTCCGGGTTTGGCAGGGAACTCCCCACCCGGGCGGCCTGTCCGTAGGAGCAACTGCTTTTCAGAACCCGGAGACCCGCAACACTAATCGCCAGTACCATAGCGCGTTCATAATGTCGGCGCCGATGTCGTCAATGATGGCACGCACGACTGCCAGTAACCGCGTGGCACCGCGACCTGTACGGCAACAGCGCCGCGCCGCGCTTCGTCCTGCTGCGGTGGCCATCCGCCCCCCCAGCGGCGGCGATGCCTATCCCTCTGCAGCCCCCCGGCGTCTTTTTAGCAGCCTCGCAGCCTACGCAGACATCTCGGCTGCCGTCAAGGGATTCGAAGCCGCAACAGGCCGCGCGGCCATGGTCGGCGTCGCTGTCGCGCTGTGCACGGAGCTGATCACCGACCGCGGCGTCTTCAATAGCCTGCACTCTTTCCACGACTTGACCGAGTACCTGGCGCTGGTGAGGGCCCAACAACTACACTGCCACGCGTGTTCCTCTGCGGTCGTATAATAGAATTCGCACGGCGAACCCGTATCAAGTTTCACTTTCCGGACACGCGAATCGTTGTGCACTTGGTTTTACGCCCCACGCCCTGCCACCGAATTCCGTCTGACGCTACGTTACCGCGTTGTTAACAAACGCAGGTGGGTTTGGGTATGTCCTCAGCCGCTGGCGTGGCCGGTGCAGCGCGGAACCCGCTCGGACTGGACCTTCGCGCCGCCGTCGCGCGCTCCCTCACAACTCTGAGTTCGGCCGAAGATGGCAGCCGGGCCGGAGACTTCATCGACGCCGCGCTTTCAAGCATCTCCACCGCTGACCTTCTCTCCGTATGCGGCGAGGATATCGATCCTGAGCAGCAGTGATGTCTTCCCAGCCTCGACATCCTGGTGTATGAGTCCGTCTGATGATCCCCTTTTAGCAGTAAGCCCTACTACTGTACACTACGACAGCCGCACTTTGCGCGCCCCGCATGTATTCTGCCTCTTGGAAGACATGAATGACCACAATAGAAAAGACATGCAGTGTCAAAAGGCGAGGAGAATTTCTTGCATTCAGTAGCATAGCCTCCTCGTTGATTTGCAACAGCAGGTCAGCATACCACGTATGCGACCACATGTAAGGAACTAGATGAAGTATTCAGCAGCATGTGGCAGTGTCAGGCGCTGCATCGGAGGGCCGTGATTGCTGCCCAGCTGCCTTGCGTCCGCACTTCCACGCTGTCAGCGTCCAGGTCCACAGAGTATGCGCCCAGCACCTGCTCCACCTGCGGGATAGGGCGCAGCGGCGACGCGTAAGGTGGCAGACACAGGGAAGAGGGGAGTAAACTGCACAATGCATCGCCCAATGGTAAAGAGGCTTTCTCCCACCAGAAATGAAAGAGGCAACTTAGCAGACTCTACCCGATCCCATCGTCAGCAGACATGGTTGTATGGCAGCCCCCAGCAGCAACACTGTCATTATTGTCCCAAACAGCGGCAACCTTCCTACCTGCTCCTCGATGATGCCAGACAGGATCAGCCGGCCGCCGGGGCGGAGATAGCCCAGCAGCCGTGGGCGCAGGTCCACCAGCGGTCCGCGCAGAATGTTGGCCACGACCATGTCATACTGCGCCGGGGCTGTTGGGGACTGGCAGAGCAGGGGCGGGGGCCAGAGCAGGGTGGTGAGGGGAGGACATGGGGTTGTGGTCGCATCATTTAATGGAGCAGTGGAAGCATTGCAGTACTTGTTGCCAACGGATCTGATCAACTCATGAGGCAGGGGTACCTGGTCGACTGGGTCCGGGTCGGTGGCATCCTCCCCGCACACCAACACCTCAAACACGTCGCTGCAGTCATTGAGCGCGGCGTTGCTGGTCGCGACACGCACCGCGAACGCGTCCACGTCGGTGCCCACCGCAAGGGCCGCGCCAAATGCCAGCGCCGCGATGCCGAGCACGCCGCTCCCGGTGCCGTAATCCATCACTGTATTGCCGGCACTCACATGCTGCCGCACGAGGCCAAGGCACAGCCTTGTAGTAGGATGCTCGCCTGAGATTGACCGGGCAACAGGAAAATCCGCGTCAGTGATCATCCCAGGGAAGGGGACTGGGGGGAGGGGAGGGGGGGGGGGGGGGGGGGGGAGTTTGGTCTCACCTGTGCCAAAAGCCATCCCTGGCTCCAGTATGATATTTGTCGCAGCAGGATTCGGTGGCTCATCCCTTCAGAGACCGCAGCGGAGGAAGGGGGGGGGGAAGGGGGGGAAGGGGCATAGCCCTTAAATACCCGCTCTCCACACTGCCACCGCCCCGCCCTGGTGTTACTGCTACTGCTGCTGCGATTCTTCTGGTATAGGATGCATGCGTGGTTGGCCAGCAACAGTGAACCCCCCCCTGCCCCCTCCTCTTTCCTGCGGGTTTTAAAACCCTAAAAATCCCGCCCACTCGAGAGGGTAGTGCGAACCAGTGTGGCACAATCCAAAGGTCCGGCTCAATCTCCGTTGGCACATAAGATGCCTTCACAGCAGCCTCCCACTCCTCATTCAACACATCCTGAATGTCGGCCTGGCAGGAATGACGTGCCCGAGCAGCAGGGCTGTCAGCACGAGGGCTGAGATGAGGCGAGCATGAGGAGGTTGGCTGCTTCCCCACCGTCATGCTGACATTTCGCATTTATATCACGGACATAGTGCCCAACGCAGTGGGTGCTGCGCTACACCTGCAGGCTCGTTAAGCCCATGACATCCCTGACGCTCTCCAGCGTTGCCTGCACATCATGCTGGAAACGGAGCAGCTGCGGGGTCAGCAGCCTGGTCTCCACATGACCGACCGGCCTCCGGTTGCGGCATTCATCTGCCTCACCTCGACGTCAAAGGTGGCCACCACCCTGCAGCTGTCCCACAGCTTGCGGTTCTCTGCGCGCCATGTCTCGTCCGCGAATATCTCTTGCTCCTTTGACCCCGCAGCTCGCTCTTCCTGCACGCTGCGACAGGCCAGGCATCGCATCCTTGGTGGACCCCGGTAGTGCCATGCAGGGCAGCATGGGACCATCGTGGATGCGCCTAGATCTACATAGAGTGATTGTATGTACACACATCCACCATGGCTCTTCTGTACAGCTCAGGAGCAGGCGAGTGCCCGTGTGACGGTGAATATGTTCATACCTGGTGGACTGCGCGCCAAAGCTTAGCAGGAGATCCTCCAGATCGTGCACGATGTCGCCGGTGACTCCGCCGATCGAACACCGCTGGCTGCAGGGTACTCTGTGAATCACAAGGGAACGTGTGTTATGTCTGGGATTAGAGGACAATGTACGCGCTAGAGAGCGGCTAAAGTGACGTGTAAACAATTAGCGCGGTGGGCGAGTGGTGAAACGGCAGCGAACCGCGCCGTGCCGAAGCAGCGACCTTACTTTGAGGAGCCGAAGGCTGCGACCGCCGATGGCGGCAGTCCGGAGCCCGCCAGCAGCGCTGCGGTTCCGAGCATGACGTCCTCGGCGCTCCCGGGATTATCGCCCGGGCTTACTGCCTGTCCCTCGCCTGCCGCTAACGAGTACAGTCTCGGGCCCAGCGGCAGCTGCCGCTCGCCCGCTGCCACCGGTCGAGCAAACGTCGGCGCCGTATTGACGGGACGTGGCCGCCCGGCGACGCGGGCCGCCGCCCCGGCGTTCCATGCCAGCAAGCGTAGCGGCAGGAGCAGGGATGCTGTGGCCATGTCGGCTGGATGATTCACGGCTGTGGTAGTGTGCGTGCAATCTCGGGTTGTGGCTTTGCCGCCGCAGGGCGTGTGACAAACACTAGGTGGCGGCCAGCGTTGAGTGGCCGCCGTCACCAGGGCCATCGCCGCGTTAGCTATGTCAGCAGCAGGCTGCGTCCGAGAGGCGGGGGCACGCTGAACTCGTATGGTCGCTACATTACAGAAGGATTAAATACATTACATTACATATGGAGATAAGTGTAAAACGCACTACGTCCGCAAAGGCAAACAACGATGAAGCAGTTCCTTTTAAATTGGAAGGATATCCTTACCGGATTTTCGGAGAAGAAAGTAGGCGGGGAAATTTGAGGGGGGGGGGGGGGGGGGGGGGGGGTCGCGCAAATAAATCAACACTTTCAATCGGAATGGCCCTGGTCGCTTTGGTTTTTACATCAGTGCTTTAACATATGCGCACTACAAACAGAACTAACTGCAACCATGAAAGGTTGCCAGCAAAAGAGAGACGCAAGCATGCCGGCGGCGTTTCGGACACCCTTGCTTGTCATAGTTTTGGATTTTGTGGCGCTCTGTCGTCCGCAATTCAGTCGTTGGATCCGAGCTTGACACGCCGAGGATAGGGGCCATGGTGGTATCGACAGCAACCGTGTCCCTGCGGATATCACCATACCCAAAAAGCCATGGTCGCTATTATTACAAGGGTTTTAACATGTCGCTATTATAATAAGGGTTTTAACATGTACCCGGCCTCAGTTTCATCTCCGGAAATCCGCGGTACCTAACAAAACACAACTTTTGTAAAATCAGAACTGCCTAATGGACCCCCTCGCGGATGTAGCGATATATACACTGATAATCTGCTTCACAGCCCCCCCCCCCCCTTCCCCGTGGCTTTATACCGTTGTCGCTGTTCGACTACGAGCATGGGGAAAACTTGTCCCGTGCTACGAGTACTCGAGTACCTGCAGTCGCCGCAAGTACTTGTTCCGGTTTAATGTACCTCAAGGAGCGCGCCCATGTTGCGTATGCGATACTTAAGCCGCGGTGCCCTGCGATAACCTTCTCCTGGGTTTGCCACGACATGCCACGCTATGCTCAAATCTCGTGAGCCGCTGCTTTGAAGTCACATATTGCTGACACACACTCACCCCACTTTACCACGACTAGTGTTGTATGCCACACAACATTCGGACATTGCTCTGCTATGCTTACTTTGACTCGGGGTGCAGTGGACTTCACACCACACCTCAGGCTTTAATTCAGCGGAATACCTTAACTTCAACAATTTCCGGCCTGAATTCCCGCATGGATTCCGGTCCGAAAATCAGCGTTGAGTCCAAGCGTCAAGTTCTGTTTACTACCAATAGTAGGTTGGGGTTTCCTTTCCCTCGTCATTTACTTAGCAGGCGTGGTACGGCACAAAGACGGGGCTATTACGTCCGGTGCTAGAATGCCGTACCGTCCGAGGGGCTGCATCGGCCCCGCAGCGCCTCGAGGAAATGCATCGACATCGCACTCTCGTACATACGGCACCTCCGTGACTGTGCGGTTCCCGACGCAACCATGCATCCCGAGTGGCGCTGCCCCCGCATGTTGCTTCGTCGTGTGCTTAAAAGCACCAGGGGGCTTATCTGTCCCCACCTTTCTTTGCCGCGGCGCACCCACCATGGGGTCTCACCGCGACAGAGCTCGTGTCTTCGTGACATGCAAGGTCTTTGGTTTTACAAGTCACTCGGAAGTAATGCCTCGCGCCCAGCTCGAGGTCATGTCTCGCTGGCCGGGAGGCCGTCGACGCTCGTCTAGAGGGCACCGTGCGCCGGCTCATCTTCGCGATGACAACCAGTGTCGTACACGGACAACAGTTCGACTGATTCGGGGGGAACGCTCTTTACTACACCTCGCGACACAAGAGCCCCACATGCCGCCGGCCTTTGGCTCGCCGGTGAAGAAGACTGCCATTTCCGGGTATAGTACTAGGAACTATTCCTAAGCCAATTGGACCTGCGGCTTCAACGCGCTACTCCGCGCAACATTCGGGCTGACCCTCGCAGCCCCAGGAACACAGTTGGTCGCCGCCAACCGGCCATCACAGTATTCCACCTCCAAGCACCCGCGTTGTGCGGCGCCATTAGGCCGTCCCTGCGCCATGTAGTAAGTGCCTCCCGGTTGCCTCCGCGGCCTAAGCACGAAGCCGGCCGGCGCCAACGGGCCGCCGTTGCACGTCGTGCTTCAATGGCCTTCGCAGCCCCGGACACGCACTTTGGTCGGCGCCATCAGGCCGCCACTGCATCATGTATGTGCCCCGGCCGCCTCTACGTACGGCATGCGCGCACGCAGTTGGTCGGCGCCAGCGGGAGGTCATTGCACCATGTGCCCGAGTCGCTTCCGCGGCTGGCGCACGCAGCTGGTCAGCGCCAACGGGCCGCCCTGCACCATGTGCCTTGGTCGCCTCCGCGGCCCGAGATCGCAGCTGGTCGACGCCCACTGGCCGCCGCTGCACGCTGTGCCTCGGTTGCTGTCACAGCCTCGGGCACGCAACTGGTCGGCGCCGACATGCCGCAACAATAGCATGCGCCTCATTCGCTTCTGCAGCCCGCGCACGCAACTAGTCGGCGCCAACTAACGGGCCGTCATTGCATCATGTGCCATGGTCGCCTCCGCGGCCCAGGCTCGCAACTGATCGGCGGCACCATCCGTACCCGGACCTTGTGCCCCGGCGGTCTCCTCCGCGACATGCGCACGCATCCGGCCGGCGCCAACGGGCCGCCACCGCACCCTGCGCTTTGATCGCCTCTCAACCCGCGCACGCGGTTGGTCGGCGTCAATGGACCGTCATTGCACCCTATGCCCTTGTCGCCTCCGCGGCCTACGCTAGCTAGGTACGCAGCTAGTCGGCCGCCGTCATGCCGTCCCTGCGCCTTGTGGCATGGTTGCCTCCGCGACCTGCGCACGCAGCCGGTCGGCGCCAACGGGCCGTCACTGCACCATGGGCCTTGGTCGCCTCCGTGGCCCAGGCACGCAGTTGATCGACGCCATCATGCCGCCACGGCACCATGCACCATGCATGTGCCCCTGGTCGCCTCCGCGACCCGCGCACCAACAAGCTGGTAAGTCCCCAACCGGCGGCCAACGCACCATGCGCCTCGGTTGCTTCCGCGGTCTGCGCACGCAGCTGGCCGGCGCCAACGGCCCGTCCCTGCACCCTATGCCCTGGTCGCCTCCGCAGCCCATACACGCAGCTGGTCGGCGCCAACGGACCGCCATTGCATCATGTGCCCCGGTCGCCTCCGCGACCTGTGCGTGCAGCCGGTCGTTCGGCAACAACGGGCCGCCACTGCACCATGCGCTATGACCGCGTCTCAACCCACGCACGCAACTGGTCGGCGCCAACGGGCCGTCACTGCACCTTATGGCATGATCGCCTCCGCGGCCCATGCACGCAGCTGGTCGGCGCCGCCATGACGTCCCTGGACCCTGTGCCCCGGTCGCCTCCGCGACAAGCGCACGCAACCGGTCGGCGCCATCGGGCCGACAGTAGTGCACCATACCCCTCGGACGCTTCCGCGGCCCGCGCACGCAGCTGGTCGGCACTGACTCGCCGCCTCCGCACAACGTAACTCGGCTGTTTTCGCAGCCCCAGACACGCAGGTGGGCGGCGCCAACAGACCGCCACTGCACCATGTGCCCCGGTCGCATCCGCGGCCCGGGAATGCAGCTGGTCGGCGCCAACGGAGCGCCGCTGCATGCTTTGCTTGAGTTGTTGTCGCAACCTCGGGCACGCAGCTGGTCGGCGCCTTCGCACCGCCGCCGCACATCGTGACCATGATGCTTTCGCAGCCCCCCCGGACACTTAGCTAGTCGACGCCATCAAGCCGTCGTTGCGTGGCGCTGGCTATAGATTCCATCGTCTGCTTCCACCCCCCCCCTCCCGTTCCACTTCGCACGCCCGCCATGCGACGCGGTACCCAGCCGTTTTTCGCATGGGCGTCGCTGCCCCCCCCCCCCCCCCCCCCGGCCTGCGGCCGGCGCCCACGACATGTTGGCAATGTACATGCGCCCCCACCCTTCCTTGAAACGTTTACTACCAATACTAGGTTTGGGTTTCCTTTCCCTCGTCCTCTACTTAGTGAGCGGGGTACGGCACAAAGACGGTGCTATTGTGTCCGGTGCTAGTAAACCGTACCGCTCGAGGGGCTGCATCTGCCCCACAATGCCTCGAGGAGATGCATCGACATCGTACAGCACCTACCTCCACGTGCGGTTCCCGACGCATCCATTCCGAGTGGCGCTGCCCCCGGATGCTACTTCGTCGTGTGCTTAAATGCACCAGGGGGCTTGTCTGTCCCCACCTTTCTTTGTCGCGGCGCACCCACCACGGGGTCGCACCGCGACAGCCACGCCCACCCTCCCCTCACTTCGTTCACATTCGTTGGTCTGCCTCTTTGGCCGTCTGGCCCCTCCAAAAGACTTGTAATTAAGCCAAAGCACCTTTTCTGCGATGTGCCTGCGCCCCCATCACCCTTCCTTGAAACGCCTTGACTTGAAACTTGAAACCCCCAACTCCAGGTCCACTTCCGCACAAGCCTGGTACCAGTACCAGTGTACCACGAGCGACTACTCCTTACCTCTGCCGCAGTCAAAGGGGGCGGTCGTAGAATGCCGTGTATTTTTTCAAATTTCAAATTTCTGCCTCACGTAGCCCAGCATCGCGCAGTAGTGGCGAGCTCCACTTCGTCCCGTCCACCATCGGCCCCGCCCAGGCCGCGAGGCGAAACCTCTAGACGAACCGCCGCGAAATAGCTCGTCGATAAATGTTTGGCCTCATGTACTGAGTTCCATATATACGTAGCTCACTGGTAGACCTGCAAAGTGCGCATTCGTTACAACCCAGCGCAGGAGGCGGCACCGCCGCCACCCGTCGTAGCTCCGAAACTTTCCGAGTGCGTCCCCAGGATGGCCGGAGTCAGTGCCTAGGTGCTCGAAGCGACCCTGAACAGCGGGCCCAGCCGGCACGAAAAGTTCCACTGCATCGAGGACATGATAGACGCTGCCTGGGCGTTCTGCGAGGAGCATGAGCTGGAGATCCCCTCCGCAGCGTGGACCACAGACTCTTGGGGCGAAGGCGACGACGAGTGCGATGCCACAAAGTACTGCGGCGTCAGCTCCTACGCCGCTATCGTGCAGGATGACAACGCCGAGCTGGACGACCAATTTGAGACTTTTGTCAAAACGAACATTGCGGAGGAGGATGAGGTAGAGCTGCGTAACGAGGACGCTTCCAGCGGGGGGCTGATCCGGATGACCAGGAAGGTTATTCAGGGGCAGCAAGTCCAGGCGATGCCAGCTGCCCCGGAAGTAGAGGGCGGAGAGTTCCTGCTAGAGATCGACTTCGCAAGTGGCACGTCACACCGCAAAACCTTCGCGACGGCCAAAGCGATGGCACGGGCCGCCTACGCGCTTGCCGGTGCGGAGGGCATCGGAATGCCGCACCCCGAGTGGTACGTGGAGTGCGAGGTTGAGGTGCAGCCAGACGAGTTCATGCAGCTCGAATCCACTTGCTACGACGCGATGACCCGCAGCGAGGACTCCGACGAGCCGAGCGACTTCGTCACATTTGTACGGAAGCACGTACAGACTGTCGGCGACGTACTGGAGCTCACCAGCGACGACGAGAGCGAGGGCGGCGTCATCAAGATGTCCCGCGGCGCCGCAGCCGCCCCTGCATGAGAACTGACCGGCCACTGCAGTGTACTCGCCCCCCCGCCTATGCCAGACAGCGCTGACACACAGGCAGCCCAGGCCAGACCTTCCGAAAGTACAAATAAAAGAAGCTCAAACGGCTGCAGTACACGGATGTATATACTCGTGACATTGAATACCACGCCCAGCATCCAACTAGCTTCTCAAGCACGCGCACAGCCCACATCCTCACCCTGTAAATATACATGCAGAGAATCATACAGCGTGAATTGGTGCATAGGCCGACCCCCGCCCCCCACTGCCTGCCGGCGGACCATTGGCAAGAGGGCAAGCCAACACTTCCCTGAATGTACAATCGGAAGGATCCTATTGCCTATCATGCCGCGCGGGGCGGTGCGGTGCGGGGCAAGTCAGTAGCCCGCAGGATGTGCCTTTCGCCATGCCCACGCATGCGCCAGCCCCTCCTCAATGTCAAGGTACCTGGGTGCCATGCACAGCAATTCAGCGAGCCTGCCCCCGGGGCGCATGTTCCCATGGCAGGCGCTTTGGTATGCTGCTCGACGGGCAGCGTGTCGGCGACTGGGGGTGGCAGGCAGCGGAGCGTCTCACCTGGCGGACCAGCCAGTCTCCTGAGTGATCTTCTGCGGCACCGCCCACATCTCTGGGTAGTCCCCCGGCCGCGCATGCCGCTGCTCCACCACCTTTATATCCGTCTCGGTCACCTGCCGGCACCGCCCACAGGGCACCTACCTAAGTATGCCGCACACCTTCCGCGTGAAAGCGCCCGCTTTTGTGTGGGCGAGGGCATCTCGTGTTGATGGATCGTGACAGCACCCGGAGGGGATGCGGGGAAGATGGGGGGGGGGGGGGGGGGGGGGGGGGCACCTTCTTGCAGGCCTCCACAAACTCCTTCACAGTTACGCCCTTGCCAGTACCGACGTTGAACACTGACGGCGGGTTGGCCAGCACGCCAATTACCTGCAGCACCGCCTCCGCCCTGTCAGGAAAAACAACCATGGGCAGAGGGAGAGGGCGGGTGGGCGGCAGCAAGGGGGCACATGGGGGTAGGGCGGGACCTTGATGTGCGCATCGATGAGGTCCGTGACGTGGATGTAGTCGCGAATGCAGCTGCCATCCCGCGTCGGGTGATTGGTGCCCTGCGCCGCCCACCACAGCAAATCGTCATGCCCCCGGCTGTTATCATGGAGGGGGAGCGTCGTAGCGCGAGGCCGATGAGGGGCGGGTCGATTGCGTGCGCCCGTGGTGTTCAGGCGGGGCACCCACAAGGATGGTCAGCTCCGGGATGTTTCCCAACGCGGCGTCAAAGCAGGCGTTGCTGATGCGCCCGTAGTGCCGCAGCTGCGGTCTGGGGTACTCCCCTGCGTAGCAGTGGCAGGCAGAGCATGAGAGACAGCGGTGCCCACGGTCAAGAAGACCGGGTCTGGAAGGCAGGCGGGATGGTGGTGTGTTGGGGGTAGTCAGGGGGGGCTTGCCTATTCTGCCCTGCGGGTCGGAGCCGTAGACGTTGAAGTAGCGCAGAATGGTGGCCTGTCAGGAGGCAATGCTCAGTGCGCGCATCTCCACGCTTGTGCTTCAAGAGTTATTGATACTGCTAGCCCTCCCTTATCTGGAAGGATGACGACGGCTGGGGCAGTGCAGTACACCTGGAAGTCGGGATTGGCGGCGGCAAAGTCGGCGATGACACGCTCCGCCATCCACTTGCTCCAGCCGTACGGATTGTTGGGCACCGTGGGTGTGTCCTCCGTGACGGGGACCGCCTCCTGCGGCACGCCGCCGTATGTGGCGCACGAGCTGCTGTACACCAGCTGCCCATGGCGCCCAGCGCCGTCAGGGACATATCCACCTGCACGGCTGCTAAGGGCATGGCGGCGTGTGCAGCAGCGGGCAGGATAGTAGCGGACCTTGCTGACACCTGCGCCGTGCATGCTCTCCAGCAGCGTCACTGTGTTGGCGGTCACATTGTGATAGTATTGCAGCGGCTGTGCCACCGACTCGCCTGCAGCACACCGATGCTGGAAGGGTGAGAACCGGCGGAAGGGGTGGCCCGCAGGCTGCCGCATGTGACAGCAGAGCCTGCGCAGTGCGCATGTGGGGGACGCACCCACGTATGCGATCGCCGCAAAGTGCATCACCACGTCCACTCGCGCCGCAGCAAACACCTTGTCCAGCTCCGCGCGGTGGCCCAGGTCGGCGGGTACAATCGCCAGGCGCCGCCGCTCTGCGATGCCCGCCAGCACGCGCAGCGCGCCCGCGTTCCCGCGAGACAGGTTGTCCACTACTATTACAGCATTGCCAGCGGCGAGCAGCGACAGCGTAGCGTGCGAGCCGATGAAGCCGGCGCCGCCGGTCACCAGTACCGTGCGCTGCCCGGGCGCGGGATCCAGGCTGCCTAACGGGCTGCCCAGCGAGGACAGCGCCTTGGCACTGACGATACTGCCGGCACTCTAAGGACCGGGGCGGGCAGTAAGAGTGAGGTTTGCAGCGGACGGGGGAGCTGGTCGCCAGTGGGTCCCAGACCCTCGACTGTTGTCCGAGGCATCAGCTGCCCTGTGGCTGGCTGGGGTAGATAGGGTGGGGAAAGGGGAGGGTGGTGGGGGGAGGGGGGGGGGGACCTGAGGGGTCGTGAAGAAGTTGAAGTGGTAAACTACAGCGCTGGAGAGCAGGCCCAGCGTCACCAGGCGCGCCGTCTTGGGGTGGCTGGCCGGCATTCGGGCGAGTCGGGCCGCCGGCGCACCCGGCGTATGTCCGAACGCGAGTCAAAGCGGGCGGGCGGGCAGCGGGCGGGGGGGGGGGGGGGGGGGGGGGGGGGGGGGGGGGGGGGCTCACACTGGCAGCGGCCTGAGTGGGGGTATCAGGCGGTCGTCATAAAGCGCGTGCAGGCAACCCCCACCCCCGTCCCCCCGCCCGGGCTTCCGAGCCTCCGAGCCTCCAGGCATCCCGCAGCGGCTCACGACTGACAACCGACGACGACGACGACGACGACCAGCCGCACTGGGCTGTTTCCTTCCCCAGTACTTTCCGTGCATTCTCTTGACGCTCTCCCTGTAACCAAAAAGTATCACCAGCCGCACTACGCACACCTGCGGCGGTCCTGCCGCCTGCCGCCCGTATTTCAATAATAACATGCAATCGAGTCTGGTTTTGCCAAAAAGGGTGTGGAGTCTGGTTTTGCGGGTTTAAAAAACCCGTAAAACCCTAAAACCTAAGCCCTAAAACTTTGCCGGCAGCCACTGCAGCGACGATCCTCTGCATGTCGTTAGGGATTATAATAAGGATGTGGCGCTAAGAATTACATACTGTGATGGCTTAGGAGACACCGCCCACTGATTTCGCCGCCCGCCGACTAAGACCATATCAGAATTTCACTTGTGTGTTGGGCATTATTTACATACGGGTAGCTGCAAATGGCATGGGAGCGGCCGCGTATGGTGCTTCAAACGGATACACATATGTAATAATATCCAAAAGACGGATGCATTTAGGGCAAAAAATCCCCCACTAATGGATCTGCCCCCCCTCCCCCCTTCCAAGGACCCCGATTTTTACTGGGCGGCAGTTGGAATCCGTCGTCAAGATAGGTCACAAATCAATAAATAAATGCAACATTACCTATTATTACGTGTCCTATACTGCCCTCACGCCCTTCCTACGTGGAGTGCTGCATGTTGTAGCCCTCCACTTGGTCGCAACTATCCTCCCCGTGATCCTGGTGGCAGACTTGACAGGTTGCGTAGGGTATTTGGCTCTCTGTGCCTTGCATTCCTTGCATAGAGGCAACACAATACCGAATGGAATGCCACTCTCTACGATGCCATGCTCACGCGAGTGATTTGAGCATATAGCTAGAGTAGCAATGTGTGTCATCAGCCCAAGAGGCCACAAGAGAATGCCTTCCTCGCTTGGCATAGTAGCGCGCGCCTCACCATGCATCATGTCACAATATGTAGGTCATCAGTAGCACAATAGAGTACTTGTAGTATGGGTGTCCTCCGCAAGGGGCGGGATGTTGGCCTCCTCAATGAATGTAATCGAGACCGTCATGTGCCTCCTGAAACGCATCCTTGGCTGCATGGCGGCATGCCCCCAGTGATGCAACGCTGTGTGGCTCACCACCCTCTCGGTCCGGAGTCATCATACTATTGGGAGCGCGCGTTGAGTACATGACTCCGGGCTAGCACCTCCCTCAAGTACTCTTCCGAATGTGAAAATATTGACGAATATATAGCGACTAAATGCAAAGGAAACACATGGCAAAAGAAACACGGTGAAGTACAGGTACTGGTTCTTTTATGTGCCGCCGATACATATAAATCCTTATATCATATCGCGCGCGAAACATCGGCCGATCAGCATTCTACGAGTAGCGAGTGAAAGTACCGACGACCGGCGGCGGTGCCGCCTCGTCGATAAATGAAACTGGCAGGATGATAGGAGGGTTTATTGAAAGAAAACCCAACAGCGCTGATCTCACGGAAAACATCCGCGCACTATTCGCAGTAAATACACACAGAATATGAAAATCGAGGGGCTCGTGCCGACGCCACGCGCCGTCCTTTCGACGACGACTCGACGATACGAATCTACCACGGGCAAATCTACCTGTAGCGACCATATAATAGTTGCTATACCGCGACTGCTGGGAGCAACATTCGTCGTTTGCACTTGGACGGACAGATCGCCGACCCCAAACACCGTCGCCCTGAACCATCACACCAGTGCGTCCGCCTTTCCTCTCCTGCGCTCGTCCATCAAAATGCGGAGCCTCTGACTTTATACTCAAGGCGCACCAAACGTGTCGGTCATCACGCTTCCGGCGTGACGCCTGCGACAGAACACTCATCATTGGCCCGATCGGACACATTATCGGCCACGAGGCGAGGACGGCAATTGTGTATACAAGTCGGTTCTTTTCGCCGATCGCACGACGACCAAGATGGAGGCAAGCAAGCTCACGGACCTGCCCAAAATGCGGAATTCCGATAGGGAAGCCCTCCTCAAGGTGTTCGTCCGCGCTCCGTCCAGCCGCAGCTATCGGGTGTGGACCGATGAGGAAGAGGCCAACCTGTTGCGGGGCGTTTCGGAGTTCGGTGTCGGCAACTGGGAAGCCATCAGGCTCCGCCCGGAGCTGTGCCTAAGGTAAGGAATACCACCACCGCGTGACCTCCCCCCCCCCCCCCCCCCCATCCCCTCCCCTCCCCCACCCCCTCTCGATAAAGTGCATGCAGTATCAGCTGCTAACACAACCTGTATTGGCTTTCGCCCCATTGCAGCCAGCGTTCGGCGCTGCAGCTGAAGGACAAGTGGCGGAACCTGGTCAAGTACGGGCACGTTTCGGTGAGGGACTTTTCTGCAGCGGCGACTCCACCGGCCACTCCCGACAAAAAGCGGAAGAGGTGCAGCCCACCTTGACCACCATGTGTCGGTCTAAAATTCGATACAATCCTGCTTTTGATTCGACGCTCGCGACAAGGTCGGAACCGCGCGTGGGCTTTGTTCGCTGTGGGTCTGACTTGGTGCCGGCCGAGCTGCGCACCGCCGGACAGCAGGCTTACTGTCGACATCAACTTACGCATCGCTCTTGATTACATGCTCCACAGGTGCAGCGAGGGAGGAGAGAGTGCCGCAGGGTCAGGCGAATGCGGGCCGTCGACTCCCAATAAGAAAGACGGCGGCCTCCGCACGAGTCGCCGACCCGACAGCCCTGCCAGCTCCACCGGCGTCTTCCAGCCCGAGACCCCGACTCGCACAGATGCCGCGGCCTGCGACTCTTCGCAGCGCTCCGACCTCTCCCATAGCCCACCATCGCCTCTGGCACAAGCAGAGGCGCGCTTGGAACGCGCCGTTGACATTCTTCGCGTCGCCCTCGATATCCAGGCAGACGCCAATCACGCCCTCACTGCGCTCCTCGAGGCTGTCTCGGCAACCCGCCACGGCGCCAGGCCCGATGACCAAGCCGCACTACGCAGCGCAAGCTTTGTCGCCGAGCTGGCGCAAGAGAAGGCGCTCAAGGCGCGCAGCCTTTGGGAGCACGCGCAACGAGAGGTTGCTGCTGAGAAGGGCGCCGCGTACATTGCTGCTTCGTTTGCGAACCTGCTCGAGTCTGAGGACACTGCGTGCTCAGCTACAGCCTTCGCACTGCCACTGGAGCTGCATCCATGCGACAATCACCACAGTACACCCGGCTCGGACTGTCTGGATGATGGCTTCATTGACCTTCTTGACAGTGAATTCGACAGCTGTCAGCTGCCTGAGGACGAGGTGGCGGACTTCGAGATGCTCTCCTCCACAGATTGCTGTTAGAGTGGAACCACAGAGAGGAGTGACACAACTGGGCGGGAATTTTACTCGGATCTGTTTTCTGTGTATTCCAATATTTTTGCTGACTGTTGTTATTACATTTAAACATTCGTTTTCAGACGTCTTACGGCTGCGCCCACGGTGTACCACAACGAAGTGCTTTTGAGTGGCACGTGGCGGGCAAGCCTGTACGCCGATGTGCTAGAGGGCTGGCCGCGTCAGGAATGCGGTTGACTGTCGCATGCAGCGTGCCACTCCGTCAGGGCGCGCTGCAGCGCCACCGGTCTGTTGCTGATGGCCACGGTGGACCCCACCTGTAGCCAGATCATAGCATCAGATATCTAGACAAAGCTCTGCATGAGAAAATTGACAAGGTCCCCAAGGCCCCACGGGAGGGGGAACAGCCGGACACACCTGCACCGCGCGCTGTAGGCTGAGGTAGTCGTCCACCACCCACACAAACGCAGGCAGCATTGCTGCCTTGGCATCCAGGAAGAAATGGTCAGCCACCTGCACGGCCAGAGTCAGCAAGCCGGGCATTAGGCTGTGTGCCATACTTCCGTGATGCGCAGGGATGGGTGGATATTTACATGTAAACATGAATGCATCGTAATTAAGTTATATTCATTCATTAATATAATTACATATAACAGAACCAAGCAGATATTTAGCAATTTGTCTGAAGGTGGGACAGAAACTAGGCGGTAGGATGCGTACGCCAGGCTGTTTGGGGTGCTAAGCGGAAGCCACGTGTTGGGCGGTGGCGATGAGGACAGTGATAGGGAGCTGGATTGGGGAGGCGGCTTTCGGGAGCCGCATGTCAGCTCACCCTGAGCGCGGGCCCCACGGCCTGGTAGCCGTCCCGGGTGGCAGCATTGATGCGCGCAGGTGGCACGACCACAGGCCCGCCCGGCAGCTCCTGCCGGTCCCGGTAGCCGCGAATGAGCCCCACGGACGTGGAGGCAGCGCGCACCGCCTCCTCCACCTCGCCTGTCAGCAGAAAGTGCGGAATGTAGGTGCCCGTAGGGAGGCGTCAGGGCTGCACTGAAGACCCACACCCCGTTTGCTTAGGGTGATGGCATTCACCACCGCACCAAAATGCCGTACCTGCGGCCCGCCCGTTACGCCTGAGGGGGTTCTCTTCCACGTTATGTCATTTCCCAGAGGGGCAATGTGACTGCAGTGATGCGGGTGCCGGCGTGTCTATGACAACCAATACCCCGTAGTGCCATAGGCCTCGAATTGGGTGTGCATGCACTCTTTAGGGTCACTGCCTTACATGCGTGAAGGCACATCAAGAGGAACACCATGCATACAAACCCGCCATGCCTGCCAGAGGTCTATTCTAGACACAATATTGTGCATTTCCCATATATTACACGCACACTGAACTTGATACTTGGGATACTGGTCCTTATAGGTGAGTCGGCACTCGCAGTTGAGCTTTGGTTTTATCAATATTTGACCCCTGATAGGCAGGGGAGGTGCCCATTCCCAGCATTCTCACTACTGCACCGGCACCTGTTGACGGCTTGCTTACGATGAGAATAATGTTATCCGGTGCCGATGCGGCTACAAGAAACCGCGCTATAAGAAAGTGGTCGATTTTCCTAGCTCATTTGAATACGACATCACAACGAATACACTACCAAATTTAAGAAAGTGCGGTTACCTACCTCAAATAGTCTTAAACGGTGTCTCCCTTATGGGTGCGTCGGGACCCGTAAAGCGTGGTAGTGGGGGTGCTTATTCTGATTTCGTGCCCGGTTGGGGGGGGGGGGGGGGGGGGGGGGGGGGGGGGGGAAGCCGGTGGGCTGATGGGCAGCCGCACCAGCTTTGGGGTCGCCGTCCATGACCCAGATCACCGTGTGGCGCAGCACGCCCGCCTCCCGCGCTGCACGCACCGCCGCAGCCGCTGCCTCGGGCGAAAAGGCGGCGCCCTTGAGGTCAAGCAGCACCGCGGGCTCGGTGGCCACGTGCGGGACGTAGCCGGGCGGCGGCCGCCCGCCATGCAGCCGCAGCAGGCGGCCAAATGCGCGCATGAACTCCCCCAGGCGCGGCACCGCCGCCGCGCTCGCGCCCCAGCCTGCCAGCTGTGCGGCCGTGAAGGCCGCGGGCTCTGCCTGCGCGCCCGGCGGCGCGCCGCCTGCGGCCAGCAGCGCTGCCAGGCGGGACGGGTGCGCCACCAGGAGCTCGCCGTCTGACGTGGCCACCACGTCCACGTCAAAGCAGCTCACGCCGTCGTCCCAGAGCGCCGCGAGCGCCGCCTCGCTGGCCAGCCCGGCGCCCAGCTAGCGGCAGGCACCTCCGCGCTCAGTGGCCATCCTGGCAGGTGGGGGAAGCATTAGACTGCCATCAGAGTGCGCGGGGATGGCAGGCCCCACCTCGGTGGCGTCAGCGCGGTGGCTGCACACACGTAGCTGCTGCGCCTGGCTGCACACGCGGCGCTGCAGCAGCTCGCCCGTCCATTTATGACCTGGGCAGTGCAGGGGTTCAGGGCCAGGGTCGGTTTAAGAAGCTGCTGGGCAGGGGGATTCCGGCGTACCAAGCTAGGGGGTGAGAGTGTACTCGGACAACGAAGGTGGTCATTGTTTTTTATTAATCATAACTTTTTATTTGTTATGTTTAGACGGGGCGGCCACGAAAGGCAGGCGTGCCCCACCTGGGGCCGAGCGGCTGAACCCGGGTGCGAGTGGAGGCGCCGGCGGCAGGAGCGCCCAGCGCAGAAGCAGCGCAGCAGACAGCAGCGCCAGGCCCAGCGCCGCGCCGCGCGGGGTGGGTAGCATGAGGCGGGACTAAACTAAACTGGGAGTCGCCCGCGCGAGCTTGGCAGTCGCCAGGGCCGATCGGACGACGCTAGTGCGCTGCCTTCCCGCGAGGCTGAGGGCGCTGTTGGGTGCAGCCGCCGACAACTCTGCTGTGGTTACCAGCACAAGTTGGATAGGTCACATTGATACGGGCCTGGCGTGTGATGGCTGCCCCCTGGCCATAGACGACGAGACGGACGCCTGGTGCCAGGTACCTCGGTGACAATCCTTAATATATTCAACCATGGCGGGATGAACCTGCAAATCCGCGGATCACCGCCGGCTACAATGGGGAATTTTATTGATGCTGACTATAATGCTGAAATCGAGCACGGCCAGCAGTTTCCTGCGGAAATAATTTGCCATGTTGCAGAGGACTCAACCGGCACGAGATGATGCCGCCGATAATGCGCGTTAATAATCTGTTTTGATCCATTCGAATACATCATGAGCAGGAGGCCGCGCCGGACGATTTGTATTTTACTTTCGTCAGTACCCAGGAATAATGAGAGTCCCCGCCGTATGAGTACCCTGTAGGCGAATAAACGGCGGAGAATTAGAGGCATATCATACGGACATCGCGTCATCAGATAATCCTGTCATCGGATAAATACTCGCACCGGAGCGTGCCACGTCGTAACTGATGACATGCCCCGCGCCGCTATCTGATGACAGACCCGCGTGTATACTGTACACGGGGGCATTTCCAAATGGAAATGCCCCCGTGTACAGTATACACGCGTCATCAGATAGCGGCCTCGGCCAGCCCATTTTCAAAACATTTTCGCCCAGTCTACCTACCTGCCCGGCACCCGCCGACGCCATGGCAGGCTCTACCGAGCAATCTCCGCAACGGACAGCCAGGCGGGGCGAACCCACATGGGAGACCCGCCCTCCCCGCACTATGGGGGGTCATGTTTCCCCTGGGTTCACGGTTTCGCCGCGGGAGCTACGCGCGAAGGCCCGTGGCCCGTGCACTGGCGGGGCGCAGCGGCCGCAGCCCTGGCGCTTCGCCCGCCGCCACCGCGCTGCGCCCGTCTCGCCCGCCCGCGCGTGGTCATCCCTCGACAGCCGGCGCAGTGCCTGATCCTTGTCTCGCTTCTCGTTGCCTGCACGGTTAGGATGGCGTGCGCTCGCGTGGCCATGGGGCGTGGCCCCGTTGTCATCCTCATCGGTGTACGCTTCGTCTGTATGCGGTGTGTCCATGTCTATGTCCAGTGCGGCCCCGGCAATGGCCAGCATCCGAGGGTACGCGCTGCCCTCCGACTGCGCGTTGCCGTAGGTAAGTGCAAGCCCTTTAACTTCGTCTACGGCAAAGTTGGGACGCTCCATGACTGTCCAGTGTGGATGGGCGGGACGGACGGGGCGAGAGACACGAGGGAAAAGATGGTGTTTGCGGGCCCGATGGCGGCGGCGGAGCTAGAAGCGCCGGTCGATTTCTTGCGATATCTGATGACAGACCAACGCATCTTGATATTTGTCCGTATGAATCACATCTCTTGTCATGCGTTAGCGTTGTCGACGTGGCAGCCCGCGGTGCGCGAACGGTAGATGATGACAAGGATTATCTGATGACGCGATGTCCGTATGATATGCCTCTTATCCTTACATAATTCTTCACATGGCGCCGCCCCGCCGCCAGGCCCGCCGTGCTGGCATTCTGGCCTGCGGCGGCGCTGCACGGCCGGCCGTTCAAAAATCAAATATCAGCTGGCTGCTGAGGGTTGCCGCGCGACCGGCGGCGCGCGAACGCGGATTGGTGATTGATACCGGAACCAGTACGTGTAGGTAACGTAATAGGATTACTGCTGATGGTTTTAGTTACATTGGGCAGGTAGAGTCGGGCCAGGTAATCCTTAGTCCTTAATACTCGTACGCACCTGCTGCTAAGGAATTCTGGGACCGCGTGCCCGTAATAAGGGACGATTAATCCTTACGCACTGCAAACTCTACCCCGTGTATTACTGCTGTGCTGGGCGAGAGGACGAAACCCGCCACGTGAACCACCTCCTGCGCCCTGTCCGTCCCCTGCCGAGGGTGCCCTCAGATCGCCTACGAGTAGTATCATCACGGGGCATGGTAGTCCCTTGCTAGCTTTTGCTGCGACGCGCGTGTCCGTGAGACGTGCGCGCGATGAGCGCGGCCTCCACAGACGACCCACCCAAGCCAGCGGGCGGTGGTGGCGGTAGTAGTGGCGCGGCGCCTGCGGATCCCGTACCCGTACCTATAGACGCGCCTGGTCCGCTCACACCAGCGCGTCGCCGCGCGGCAGCCGCCCATTTGGAGGCACCTGCGTGGCGCGCTCGGCCGGCCCCTATTGCTCGAGCTCAGTCCTTCCTCAGTGATAGATACGTGCCACCAGGGACATGCGCACCGCCGGGCTGCGGCCCAGCCGAGAGCTACGCGGAGCTGCTGCCGATCTGCCGGCGGCCACCGGCCACAGACCCTAGACCCCAAACCCTAAACCCCACGCTCGCGGCCTCCTCTTCCTCCTCCGCCACCTCCGCCTCTGATTCCTCCTCCGACTCCGATGACGAGGCCTGCTCGACCTCCTCGCTGGAGGACGCCACGGCGGTGCCCTTGTTCGCGCCGCCGCCGGGCCGCCCGCGCCGCTGGCCCGACGCGGGTGTAAGCGACCTGCTGGTGCAGGCGGCCTGCTGCCCGCTGGACGTCAGCCTGGAGCCAGCGCTGGAGGCGCTTCTGGCGGCGGCGCCCGGCCCGGGGGGCGCAGGTGGCGCTGACGGCGCCGCGCTGCCGGCCTGCACATGTGGGACGCGGGGTCCTGCGCTGGCGGAGGCATGTGTCAGCGATGGCGGCGCGCGGGGGGTGACAGGGAAGGCGACGGGGACGGCGGCGGGGAGGGGGGAAGGGCACTGCCCGAGCTGCGGTGTTTTGCCGGCGCCGGGTGGGCGGCCGCGGCCGCTGGGCGCGCCGCTGCTGCTTCTGGGCTACAAGGGGGAGTGGCTGGAGGCGGCAGGGGGGCTGCTGCCGCTGTGGGAGAAGAGCCCGCTGGAGCCGTACGCGGGGCGCAAGGCGGTGCTGTACTACCTGCTCGCCCCCCGCGCCGACCTGCCCGCCGCCGCCGCCTTCCTCAAGGACCTCGGCACGATGTACGCCGCGGCGGGGCTGGGCTCCCACGCGCCCGCCAGCCCGGCTTTCCACGCGGAGGGCGCCATCGGGCTGGCCTGCGGCCCGGGGGAGGGGGAGGGCGAGGGGGAGGGACCCTTCCTGGCCGCGCTGGCCGACGGCTGCGATGCGCTGGCGGAGAGCCTGGCCGTCAGCCCGCCCGGCCCGACGGCCGCCTACGCAGGCGCCAGCCTGGACGCCAACTGGGACGCCGCGGTGGTGGTGTACGTGGCGCTGCCGGCTGGGTCACCCGGGCTGCCGGCGGCCGCGCTGCTGGAGGCCGCCGCCAGGCTGGCGCCGGGAGCAAGCCCGCCGCACCACCAGGGGGCGCATAGCGCCATGAGGCCGCCTCTGCCGGGGGGCGCCGCACCCGCAGATGCCGCCAGCAGGTGCCCCCCCACCCCTCACCCCCTTCACCCAAGTCACACGGCGCATTAAAGTCAGGAATTCCAGGGATTCTGCGGCTTGTGGGTATTTTAGGGCTTATCTGGGGGTTTGGACGTTTAGGGTATACGCTTCCTGGTACCTGGGCAGATGTCGTTCCCCGCCTCCCGCCCCCAGAAGATCTAGCAGCGCTGCATCATATTGCAATACAGAAACCGAACCAAAGGGTGTTTGCAACCATTTCTGGTCATTTTGACCCTATCTACTCAGTGCTTGACATTTAAGAATATACTCCGACTGGCGCGCAGGTGTCAAAGTGTTTTAGACGGCGGGCCCTGGCAGTGTCTCATTTGCCACCCTTCTAGCCGTTTTTCTATTTCTATTCTATTCTGCTATTGTATTCGTTTGTCCTTGTTTTTGCTGCAGTTGTTCCATCATAGTAGATTGTTTAGACGCGGTACTGAAGATTGAGTGAGCATTCATGTCTACACTGCTGGATTGCAAGCACGGCGCGTTAATTATAATCTCCGCCATGGGCGCTAGGATGACTCCTTACCAGTATACACGCGTTGTATACACGTTCATTTATGCCGGCACCAGTATGGATGCGGCAACGGATGTAAATAAACTTCGGGATTGCGACGATACGATAATAAAGATCCGTACCTAATATCGCATAGTAATCGTTAACGTAATCTTGTCTTTGTGCATCGGTGCGCGGTAAGGTACTGCTATATAGTTTCAAACGATGCACGTATACTTTCCCGTAATAAATGGGCAATACAAACTCAATGTGCTCAGTGCTTTCTGAATTCGATGCGCAATACTCAAAGACGTACCTGTCAGTTTTCTTTCAAACATATCCAAACTATCAACACATTTCTATTATGTTATACTTCTAATTGCCGGACTCCCGTCCTAATAGACTGGGTGGTTCTTCTTGCTAGTGTTTGTTCCACACTTTCATGGAAGACAGTAACGCTTTGTGTTGGTCAAGAGGGAGGTATTCTCTGAGTGGAAGTGCAGCAGTGCTGGATGCACAGCGGTCCCTGAGCGCCGCCGCCCCTCTGCTGCAGGCGGGACGTGACGCTGCAGGTGGTGAGCCGCGGCGCGATGGGGGACCTGAGCGGCGCGGCGCTGCGCAGCCTCGCGTTCTCCGTGTACAGCAAGATCCGCCGGCAGCCCTTTGCGCCGGGGCGCAGCGCCGCGAGCGCGCCGCCACCACCGACGCCGCCGATGATCATGTCGCCAATGGAGCTGCCCGGCCCGCTGCCCAGCCCCTGCGGCCCGGGGCCCGGCCAGACGCTGGGCGCCGCCTCGCCCGACCTGCCCGAGGACGGCGGCCTGGGGTCGCTGTGCAGCCAGGTGGTGCCCAGCCTGGCGGAGGGCGGCGAGGGGGCGGAGGGCGAGCCGGCGGGGGGGCGGCAGGTGCAGCCCCCTTACCCCCCCCCCCCCCCCCCCACCCCTCTCCGTCGTTTTGATGCCACTAGAATGGCCACATTTATTATATTTGCCGTCATCGTGACAGCTGACGAGTCACCTTTGCCATGCCCTGGGCTGTATGTATAGCACTCGACTTCCTCGCAAAAAAGAGGAAATCGCGTTCATCTTGAATTTGTCGGCATACACCATGACCGCCGCACGCTTGTTGCGGCAGCTCGATGGTGAAAAACAAGCCAGTGGTCTGGGGCCTGCGTGCCTTGTCCGTTGGTTGATACAGTGGTCAACTGCTCTAACCACGCTTCATGGCCGCGTTGCATGTCGATACTGGATGCAATGAGAGTTGAGCCTCCTCCACCCCGCTCCCCCCATATGTGCGTGCAGGGTGGCTCCGGCGGCGCCGTCCCCTCCAGCAGCCTGCTGCACGAGCCGCTGTTTGTGCTCCCGCGCGCGCCGGCGCGGCCTGGCGCAGAGGCGGCCGCCGTCGTTGCGAGCAGCAACGGCGGCAGCGGCAGCGGCATCTGCGAAGCGCTCGCGCTGCACTGCGCTTACGTTTGGGCCGCGCCGCCGGAGGGCGCCGCGGCGCGGGGGGCGAGGCGGCGGCGCGCTGGGTGGCGGTCGCGTGGACGGACAGCCGCGGGGAGCTGCTGGAGGCGCGGCTGCTGCGCGGTCCGCCGCTAGGCGGGCTGCTGGGGGACATGTGCCAGGTGCTGCTGGCGGAGAGCCTGCGGGTGGCGGCGCGCGCCGCCGCGGCTGCTGGCAGCCGGTGCGCGCCCCCCCCCCCCCCCCCCCCCCCCCACTACCACACTACTACTACACACACACACACACACACACACACACACATTTCCCGTCGAGCAGTCACTCCCCGGCTGTCCCTTTGTCCCCGCGCTCTGCGCTTTTCAAAGCCCCCCCCCCCCCCCCCCCCACCACCAAACCAACCAACCAACCAGAAGCAGCCCAATAGCATGGTGGATGGGTGCCGCCATGGTAACACGAACACTGCGGACACCAACCTGCCAGAGGGGCAGGACGGACCAAGGGATCGCGGAACTCAAATGTTTATGTAGCTAGCTTGCAGGCAACCCCAGAGTGAGGCTTATCGGGCTGCAGGTGCATATTGGGGAGGGGGAAGGGGAGGGGGGGGATGAGCTGCACTGCCACCTCACCCAGATTGAGGGCTATATCCCAGGGATCTTGTAGGTGCGCCTGCACATGCATATGGGATAGGGATGTGGGGGGGGGGGGGGGGGGGGGGGGGGTTGAGCTGCACTGCCACCTCACCCAGCCACCTCATCCAACCCTGCAGGTTGAGGCTCTCCCCCCCCCCCCCCCCTTCCCTCTCATCCCACCTCCCTACCCGCCTACGCGACCCCTCACAGGGGTTTCCTCCTCTCCCATGACGAGGATTCCTGATGCATGTCCTCCCCCTCCCTCCGCTCGGGTGCAGGGCGCGGTTGCGGCGCATGGTGCTCACACGGCTGGGGCCGCCCCCAGCGGCAGAGCTGGCGGCCTGGGACAGCACGCTCCGCGCTTACATCGGCGCCGGCGCGGGCCCCGCCAGCGGGGGCGCCTCGTGCCTGGAGAGCATCGCGCTGCTGAGCCTGGCCGCGGAGCCGCCCGCGCCGCTGGCCGCCTGCGCGTGGGACCTGCCCACCGGCGCCTTCCTGCTGCAGCCCGGCGGCGGCGCGGCGAGCGTGGTGTGGCTGCCGGCCGCCGACCCCGGGGCCATGCTGCTGCCCGGGGAGGCCGGCACCGTGCGCGCGCTGCACCTCGACCTGCTGTTGCACCACAGCCTGCACGACGCCGCCAGCAGGTGAGCTCAGCCCATGGGCGCTCCTCCCTGCCCCACTCGACGTCGATGGCCTAATCCCAATGCTAATGCCGTTGCCGTAGCCCTCGTGGTGGGTCCGCTACCTGTCACTGCTTGCGCCCCTCACAAGGAAGAAGGCGGCACTATGTGATCCGGAAACCTGCCAGACTGCGCCGCACGTAGAGCGCCGGATGTCCGGTTCAATGTCGCAGAACACAGAGCCCACGACACAACAATGTCGTGGGCTTTGGTGGCGCGGAAACCTGCAATCTTTAAGGGTTGGTGAGCCGAGACAGGGGGGGGGGGGCATGCGCCTCCACGCTTGCTGTGCGGTTGCGAGATTACATCCGGAGTGCCTGATCGACCGTGACGACGGGTCCTGAGCAGGGTAGGGGAAGGGCTAAAGGGCTAGGTATCATTAGGGTAAGGATAGAGCTCAACTGGGGATGTCATTGGGAACCTGGGCAGGGTGGGTGACACGAAACCCTAGCGTTCGTTGGTGGAGCTCTCGTATGAGCAATCCTTCGACAGGGTTCTGTGCTTCTAGGGTCTTAAACCCTGTTTTGCCCTCTGGGCCTGCCGGATTTGGACTTGTCTTAGCCCCTGCACCCCCTCCCCCCCCCCCCCCCCCCCCCCCCCTGAAAACACCACCACCACCACTATAATGACCCGCAATGATTCGGGTTGTGACTCGGAACCCTGTCAGCAGCGCGCATTCACAAGCAATCCAGAATCAGGAGGGATTGCTGGGTTAGGGTCTTAAACCCTAAACTATCCTCTGCGCCCGGGTCAGGGCTCCCCCCCCCCCCCCCCCCCATAACCACCACCACCCCCTCGTCTTCCGGCATGGGGGACATTGCACTGACGTCCCCGCCACGGGAAAATAAACCCTAGCACCCTCAAATTTCCTGTGTCCATGCAGCACCTCGCCCGCGATGCCCGCCACCCCGGCCACCCCCACCGGCAGCGCGCCGTCAGCGGAGCCCACTGTGGATGAGGCTGCGCAGCGGCAGACGCATGCGGCCCAGGTGCGCGGCCGCTCGGCGCACCCGTGGGGAAGGTTGGTGGGGTTGGGGGGGGGGGGGGGGGGGGGTATGCGGGAGACCCAGATACATGCACATGTGGGGCCGCGCAATGTGGATGTTCTGTAGGGTTTGGCGCTGGGTTTGAGGTTGCAGGGGTTTTAGTGTCTAGGGTGTTTAGGGTATGAATCCCTATTACTAGGGTATACAGGGTCTGCACAGATGCGGGGTGAGGTAGACATGCGGGCCCAAACATGTAACATGTGCCGGGACATGGCTCGCCGCTGTACGTAGGGTTTCTTTAGGGTGTGGAGGGGAAGACCAGCGGGGGGATATGGAGCCGGCTGACCTTCCCTGTGCGCTCAGGCCGCTACGGAGCTGCACCACCTGGCGTGCCTCAATGCCGCCTTCAGTGGCCTCTGCCTCTTCCAGCCCGCCACCGCGAGTACGAGCCCCCCCCCCTCTCCCCCCGCCCCGGGGGAGAAACTATAAAACAATCGAAATCGACATTGAAATTTGTTACAACTTTATTCCTGCCAGTCTTCCGGGGCAGCTGTCCTTCGGCCTGGCTGCATCAACGCGCATAGGGTCGGCGGCAGCGCGTAGCATGCCGCCCTTTCAATAAGGCCAGAACAATCGCAATGTAACAGGAAACGGCACGGAAAAGCCCCCGCACGGTGGCAACAGCGATTCATTGGTTTGGAGCGGATATCCCAATCAAACGATACAATGCCAGGTTAAGGTTTAGGTTATGGCAGGTTTGGGTTATTTTGCCCTGAAACCCTACCATCTTACAAGCTTTAAAACCCTAATAAACCCTGAGGTTTCGCTTCAAGGTCACCTCTCGTATGATTATCTGGGAGCCCCACGCGCACCACGGCCAGATGGCGGCTGTGTAAGGATTATGCAACGCCTTGAAGTGGTTTCGGAGCGTGCGGCCCCAATTACTTGGCGCAGAGCGTGTGTTAAGTGCTCGGATAAGTCACCAAGTGCACCTCACCAAGTGCACCGAACGCTCACTCGCTGACTGTCTGGCCCATCCCCCCCGACCCCGCACCCCTCCCCCTTTGTCCCTGTGCTCAGGCGGGATGGGCCTGGGCGCGCTGGGGCGGGCGGGCCCCCGCGCGCACCTGCCGCTGCACTGCGGCGTCGCGCAGCGGCTGTGGGCGCTGGCGTACGCCGCGGAGGAGTGGAGCTCGGCGTGAGGGGGCGCCGCCCAGACCCCAGCCCGCAGCGGCTGCGGTATAGACTTGTAGAATCGCGCGGCTGCGGCGTTCTGACACGTTTTCTTTAAACGAAGGAGCGACTCAAGCGGGGGCCGCCTGTGGTGCTCAGGCAGGCAGGGCATGTGTGCCGGCTCATTCGGGATTCCAAGCATCGTGTTCTAAACTAGTTTATGATGGGATTCCTCCAATCCCCAACCGCTTCTAGCCGCCCGTGCTGCTGTTGTCGCACGGGGTACTAGTGTTAATACCTGCCGTTGCCCCCTTGGTGTGCATCGCGGGCAGACGTATCAGCCGCTACAACCAGCAGGGCGTGCCATCTTTCGAAAAACAGCCGCGTAGCTGTACGTCTAGGGATGATAAGGTTGTTCAAGTCCGCTCTGCCGCCCGCTCGCTAGTGCGTATTCTCGTCTGTGCGCCAGTGCGTTGCGATGCCAGACAGAGAACAACCCGTCGCTGGGCGGTGTTCATCTCGCTCCAAGCGGACCTTTGTGCTTGAACTGAGGTGTTGCTACATGAAAGCAATACCTAAAACATCTGCATGTCATAAATCTGCGGGCAACCGCAAATAATAACCATTTATCGGCTACACGGGCAGTTGAGTGCCGGTATATCGCGCTGTACAAGCATCCATGATCGATCACGGGCAGCCGAGTATCGGCCGTACGAGTACAGCTAACATTCCATCGCGCCCCATCCATGGACGCCCATGCGACTAGACCGAATTCCGGGTGATAATGGGTTCAAACTAGTGGACCTTTTCTTAATCACATCCAAAGCTCCGAAACCGATGAAAGCAATACAAAACATCCGCATGTCATATACCTGCGGGCACCCGCACACATAAAACCATATATCCAATACACGGGCAGCCGAGTATCGGTATATCGCGGTGTACGAGTATTGATGATCGATCACGGGCAGGCGAGCGCAGCTGACATTCCATCGCGCCCCATCCATGGACGCCCATGCGACTAATCTGAATTCCGGGTGATACTGGGTTCGAACTAGTGGATATCCTTTACCGCAGCGAAAGCTCCGAAACCAATGAAAGCAATACCAAAAACATCCACATGTCATATATCTGCGGGCACCCGCAAATACATAATCATATATCCGCTACACGGGAAGCCGACTACCCGTATATCTCGATGTACAAGCATTGATTATCGATCACGGGCAGCCGCGTAGGGGTCGCACAGGTACAGCTAACATTCCATCGCGTCCCATCCATGGACGCCCATACGACTAGACCGAACTCCGGGTGATAATGAGTTCGAACTAGTGGACCTCCGTATTGATCGCAGCGAAAGCTCCGAAACCAATGAAAGCAATACCTAAAACATCTGCATGTCTTATATCTGTGGGCACCCGCACATATATAACCATATATCCGCTACACGGGCAGCGAGTACCGGTATATCGCGTTGTACAAGCATCCATGATCGATCACGGGCAGCGGAGTAGGGGTCGTACAGGTACAGCTAACATTCCATCCTGTCCCATCCATGGACGCCCATGCGACTAGACCGAATTCCGGGTGATAATGGGTTCAAACTAGTGGACCTTTTAATCGCATCCAAAGCTCCGAAACCGATGAAAGCAATACAAAACATCCGCATGTCATATACCTGCGGGTACCCGCACACATAAAACCATATATCCAATACACGGGCAGCCGAGTACCGGTATATCGCGGTGTACGAGTATTGATGATCGATCATGGGCAGCCGAGTGCAGCTAATTTCCATCGCGCCCCATCCATTGACGCCCATGCGACTAATCTGAATTCCGGGCAATAATGGATTCGAACTAGTGGACCTTTTTAATCGCAGCGAAAGCTCCGAAACCAATCAAAGCAATGCAAAACATCCGCATGTCATATCTGCGGGCACCGCATGTATAGCCATATATCCGATACACGGGCTAAGTACCGGTACATCGCGTTGTATGAGTGTATTGATGATCGATCGCAGTGCCACAGCTATTGTTGGTTGAATAGCTTATTGGTTAGAGGATGTGTGTCCGGTCAGCCATATTTCCGGCTTGTTCCCCTCTGCGCGGGGTGATTTTGCGTACGATGTCCTCAAGCACGATGACCGGCTTTGCCGGCGGCCTTAGAGGAGTACCTTTGGATGTCGTGTCTTGGAGCTCGCAGCGCTACTCGTTTGTGGCGCGTGATGAGCTGCTTCCCTATGTCTCGGACGACGACCGCAACGTTGCCGTCATACCACAACGTTCGCAACGTCGCGTCCTACCTCGCTCGAGCTCGCAACCACATGGAGGCTATCGACAAGGCGTTTTGTTTTCGTCCAGCCTTCCTACGTAAGTTGCTGGACGCCAAGCGAACCCTTGGCGACCAATGACTTCGGGGCGTGATGCGGGCGCAGCATTTCCAGCCTACCGCGGAGCACCTATATTTTGGAGACCTTACGCGCGAAGTTTTGAATCTGTATTTTATTACTACTTTGTTCCCGGGCAAACGAGGTCGGCTCTCTTACGGCCCGGTTGCACGAACCTGCATGGGGGGCATTATAATTATTGATAAAGCGCGTAGCGTGCAATCCTCTGCCAAGTCCCTATTCTACGGGGCGTAGTACCCCTGTCCTTTGCATTTCTTAATTCTTTTTGATATTTTGGAAAACGCTCCGCCCCGTCCCTAAGTTGTACCATATTCCTCTCCGGCCAAGTGTTCCTAGTGTTGCAATAACAACCACATGCATATACCCGGCTAATTGACGTTTTCCCCTCTAATATATAGTTGCAAGCGGTTATCAGATTGTGTGCAAGCATGCATATGCTACGCGGGCATCCAGTAGCCCCCACCCCCCTCCAACACACACACGCCTTCCCCACCAATATAGCCTCCGCGCCCGGGTTGGATCAGCCATGGCGTGCCGCCCGACACGCGTAGGATGGTGGGCTCGAGGGCATGCATGCGGGGTCGCTGCCGCGCCGTAGTCTAGCCCAAGGCCTCTCGAGAAGTCGGGATCCAGGTCCGGACAATCGGGCGCTGCACCGCGGCAATTGTGAGCGCGGCGTGGTGATCACGATGGCGCCGGTCTACTCGGCTGGACTCGGCGCCGCAGGCTCAGGTGAGTCCGCAACGGCCGTGTACTCGTCCGCCGCCCGGCCGTCGAATATTGCGGCGAGCCCTTGTATAACCCGGCTTGCCCGGTGTTGTTGCCCGGGTGCGTCGGTCTCGGGGAGGGCGCCGCTGCCCTCTGGGTGAAGGTCATTTTGCGTTCCGCCAATTCTCTTGGTTCCAGCTGGTGTAGCGTGCCTCGGATGTCGACGTTCACGTCCTTGGGTCGATTGAATTCGAGGGAGTTCTCCCTACCTAGAATGCCCATCCTCGCTCCTTGCGCGGGAGGCCAAGGATCCCGTGCTCGTTCTGGGGCTTGAGAAGCGGCCGGGGGCATTAGAGGTGTTGGGCTGCGTGAGTGGGTGCCAAATCGCGGGTTGCTAGTGCCACCCCTTGGTTTAGGCGTCATAATAATGGCTCCAGTCGCGGGAAATAGGAACGGGCGCTCCGGGTGAGCAGATATGCAGGCTGCCGCGTTGGCCAGCCGGCGCGTCGTCTCGGCCGCAGCAACCTCTTGCTCGCGTGCCCTCGCCTTAGCCATCGCGCGCGCGTCGACCTCACCGGCGATGTCATCAAGTTCGGCCATAGACTGCTCGTCCTCGAACGGCGACGGTTCCTCCCGCCCCGCGTCTCGCAGCTCCGCGCCTGCGCCCCCCCTCCCCTCCGCCCCATCCCCGCCGCCGCCCGGCGACTCCAGTCATTGTAGCGATTCCGCAACCGCTTGAGATGGTTGACCGCTGGAGTAGGTAGCAAAGGCCGCACATTAAGACTGCGGGTCGTTCTGGGTGTTGATCGTGTTAAGCCACCCGTTGCCGCGTGCGTCGAGGCCTCGAGGGTGACGAGTCACGTGAACACCACCCCACCGTCGGTGTCCTCTAGGCGCGGGTGGAGCATGTCCGGGCGGCCTTTGCGGCCGCGACCCGGCGGGGCATGCACGTAGTCGCAGGTGCATTGGGGTTCTAGGCGTGAGTTCTACTGGCTTGATGTCCGGAATCTCCCGCACCTGAGGCAACCGAGCATCTCCGGGTCTTGCTCTACGTGGATACGAATAAACCGGGTCTGGACAGCCATCACCGCCACCATGAAGCGGCGGGTGTCGGCGATCGTGGCGTCGTCCGCGCCGACCACGATTGCGGACTCGCCGCTCGGGCCGAACGGTCGCAAGAAGTTGAATTTTGTTACATCTGAACGAATCAACCTCTTCGTCTTCACAAGCCGTCTTATCCCCGTATTAGGGAAAGGCCCGCCCATGACGAACCCACATACGGCCCGCTAATTAAAGCGCGTAGTCGGGTGGGGCCTATGCGGACCAACGTAGCTATGTTTCTGTAGATGTACTAATTTTGCATCACCGGTATCGGTTACGGGACACGCGAGCCGTACCATGGACTTACCGGCATGAAAAGGGTTGCACGCTACGCGCTTCAAGCAGTGAACCCTATGCGGGTTCGTGCATCCGTAAGACATATATAGCGTGAACGGCTGTAAAGTAGCAAAAACGTTTGTAAGAAATTTCAATATCGTACGGAGGACTACCCGCGCGTACATGGGCGCCAGATGTACGCGCTCCCCCGGCCGCAGAAACACGTGATCTCGCGTGACCATCATATGTGTACACGTACCCGCCATTTATTGTGCCCCCGGAAACCGTCACGCTCTAGCCTTGCGCTCCACCGGCCACGTCCATGCCGCAAGGCCGCTCGGGCGTCGCGCAGCTGAGATCGACCCCCGCCTTGAGCTGATGCTATCGGTGTAGTCCCGAAACGCATCGGGGCTTTGAGGGAAGATGGGGAAAACACCCCGATGCACCGTTGCTCTCAGATTTTGTGCAGCACATCCCTAGTCCCGGATCGCCCGACGCGCGGCAGCCACCTGCCCACGCTCCAAACCGAAGTCACCGCCCAAGGGCGGCTTCCTTGGCCCCGTGCACGGTTCGATTTAGTGTAATAATAACTCGCCACCGTGCAAGACTGTGCCGAGTATTGCAAAGCCCCCCGTACATGGCGGGTCGCACCGAAGTACGTGATCGAGATTTGTTTCAAACAATCCTCGCGAGTAGGCTGCCGCCGTCCGAGTCGTGCAACTTCTCTCCCCACCCGTAGGCTGATCTCGGAGAGATCGACGCTACGCCGGGGTCGCACATGAATCATTTAAAACAACCCCCGTACATGGTTGCCGCCCGGCGGCGTTAGAATGCGCTACCGGGACTGCGAGCGAGTTTTATTTGATAAGCCTCCGTGGGGCTCCCCGGTCGTCGCACGATCCGAGAATCGACGACAACCAACCACCCCGCTTAGCCCCCTACCGCACCCGGCCGGGCAAGGATCTAAGGGGTTACCAGCGCCCACCGCGTAGCGTGGACGTGGGGGTGGTGCCGCCCAGCATTTCGCACCTAGCAATAGTATCCTCCGCTTCGTGAGTGCATATGCCTGACGCTGGCGGCGGGACATGAGTTAGTAGATCATGCGTCGCTGGGTACTTCTCCCGGTCCAAACTTGCATGGGCCATGCCGTGTTGTAGCACCGTAATGCGTGTCTGGTCCATGCCACCTCGATTGAAACGGTTATTATGCTGGGCCGCGACCGCCCGCGCCAGCCCTTCCTATGTGGGCGGGCCAAGCGGCGATCCATGCCTGCTAGGGACAGGCGGCACTCGATGACGCAGTGGAAGAAGACCTTTCCGGCACGGTCCGCTATGGTGTGAGCTCCACTGGCCGTGGCGCCGGGATCTACGTTAGTTACCAAGAGGCGCCACTCCCGCCCCCCGCGGTGGCCGGAGAGACAGAGCGCCGCGTCCTGCGTGTACGCGATAAGAGCACGCGCCGCATTATTCGCGGAGGCGAGCTGCAGACGCGCCGCATGGGCGCGTGGTCGAGTCTTCGCGGCATATTGGACCTCCAACATGTCCCAGAGTACCGCCGGGCGGGCGGGGGGGGGGGGGGGGGGGCGTATTTCCGCGTCGGTGATCTCGACAGCCGAATCGTACCAGTCCCACGTTGCCGTTGCATACGTGCATAGCGATTCCTCGAGGCCGAGCTGCGGCCAACAGTCTGGGCGTGCAACGGTGTAGGGCTCCATAAGTGTGGACCCGGCCATGTGGGCTGTGAACTCCGCTACCGTCAGGCGTGAGCCCCGCAAGGTGTATATATGTTGACCGCTGAGCAAGTGGGTGTGCGGCAGCCGTTCAATGTCGTCTTGTTACTCCTCCGCGTCGATACGAGACATGACATGGAGATGCTTTGTGGTCGAGTAGTAGGCGGTCGTCCGGCTACGTACGTGGTCGGGTCCACTTGCTGTATTTCGACAACGCGCCGAGCCACCTCCCGGGGCAGCCGCAGCTTAACGGAGCCGGTAGTAATCCACCGGGACTGGCGGGCTGCCCCGAGGGTCGGGGTCGGGGCGGGCGTGCGGCGCGTGCACGTATGCCGCGCGCCCTCACTCGTCGGGACGTCCCAACGTCGGCCGATTTCGTCGCGTAGTCTACGCTCCGCTGTCTCGGCGCGGCTGGCAGATCGACCGGTTGCCCATACCTCGTCATGTCGTTTAGAATGAGGTAGACTTCAGCCGGCATGGTCGAGCCTCGAGGTTCCCGTGCGAGGAGGGCATGCGCCAGCTAAGCCATTGGGCGCATGTAGTGCAGCGGGGGAATGGAGTCTCCCAATTGCGGAAGAGGGCGGGATGCGATGGCGGCGGGCCGGTCGGGCTAGCGGGAGCGCGCGACGTTCGCCCACGACAACGCAAGCGCGGCCGGGGCAGACATCTCCTCGTCCATAGTTGAGATGCGGTTTGTAGCATGTACCGGCGGCGTGGCTGCGACATCGGAGAGGGGGGATGTCCGGGTGGTGGGTGGGCCATAATTGCAGCGGGGTTTTCCGTATATGAACGGCACTCCGCCGACCTTATCCCCTCGTGCCTAAACACTACGTTAAGTACTGCCTCTGTAAACACCGTAAAAGCGGCGGAGACCTATAATGAAGTATCCATATGCGCGACTACCAACGCCGGGTTTTCGAGGCGACCGTCAGCAGCGCGGCGAAGGCAGCCACTATTGCACGTGTGCGCATGCTGGGCTGGCATGTCATGGGCGTGGGCGCGAGGGCGGAGGTTGACGTGAGCGTGAGGCACATGAGCAAGCGTGACGGAGTAGGCCGCCCGACGCCAAAGCCGCTAATAGCGCGTTGCATGGCCAGCTTTCGGTGAACGGCGCACGGTGCACCATGGCAGCCCAACAGCGTAGAGAGCGGCCCAACGCGGGTCGTGATCACCCCACTCATCTTCATACTTCCTTTAGGCCTTACGCTACATCGGTGTGGCGCTTAGCGCAACATCAGCCATGTGCGGCTCAAACATCCGCACTCATGCAACCGATGGTTCAACCACCCGGGAACCGGCCGTCAGCCGTATTGTTACTACCCGCCACTCCATCAACGGCCGTGGTACCCCCGTGTTAAAACTTGTTCTCGGCGGCCTTGCTTGATTCGCGCGTGTATGTTACGCGCGGGATGCTCGGTACGAGCGTGATAATGGGCTCGCTAGGTGCCCCACGTATTTTCCAAATTCGCACCGCAACTAATAGCACTCCGTCCATTGCAGGGCAACGGCCGGTGACTTAACCCGTGCTGCTGACTACTTCTCGCGCATGCCCCGTACCACGTCAAAGAACCTCTCACATACGTGGTTGACAAGCGAACCCGGCTTATTCAATCCTCCATGAAGGAGCCAGTCCGGGCCTGCATGCAGGAAGCCTTCGGGAGCAATGACTTGGGACAAGTAACACGCCTTCGACGTACCTCCTAGCTCCCTCATGCAATACAGACCATCCTTTGAGCCCTACCACTGCTAAAAGTTCCATAAGCTTTTCTCCGAGCTCTGCCACGACTCAAACAATAACATCACCACTCCCAAGAGGCAACAAAATGTTACAATCGTTCAGTACGTGGCCACCCTGCTGACAATTAAATAACTTCAACCCTACCTTTCCGCAATCAACACCTAAATATTTGAAATGCATAATCTAACCCCGGTCGTTAAATATGGCGTGCATTTCACGGCGGCACGTCGTTGCATGATGCTACGACCCTACGACAACGTCAAATTATTGCGGAGACGACGATTCGGGTCCCTCTCCCTGCGGATGCCGGATGATGATGTCGCTACTTAGTCGTTCTTTGGGTTGATTCGTCGCACCACTCCGCCACTTCAAAGTTGTTCAACAAGGCGTCGCCACTGTGGCCCTTCATGCTCAATTTTCCTGAGCTAGCGTTACATCTGCTAGTATGCTACGTCGATTTTCCGCGCTCTCTTCCAATGATTGGCAAAAAATAGCCACACCCTCTTTTAAAATGTCGTTTTAAACTAGTTCATCATGGGGTTTCTCCAATTCCCAATAAATAACCGCTTCTAGCTGCCCGTGCTGATGTTGTCGTGCTCGTAGAACGGGCGGGACTACGGGTTGCTGCTAGTGTTACATGTTGTTGCCCACTTTTGTATGCAGCGTGGCGGGTAGACTTACTTACATGACAGCAACAACCATTAAAGCATGCAATCATCTTCCCATTTTGATTCGCTTTGTTCCAGTTTTTAACACCTAACTAATTTGTGCGGACACATCACATCATCGTACAGTCAAAACTACAAGCATGCAATAAAACTCTAGCATACCATATATGGCTGGTGTGCTGATGGTGTCAGAATTTTAGAAAGGGATCGCACTCGTACCCCGTCCTGCGGCTTAGCGATATAATATAATTGTGTGGGTTGGTCCATATTGTACAGCCAACAGTGCCGCACAAAGCTACAAATACCCTCGATCAATTGAACAACTTCATCATCCAGAAAAAGCTAGCCGCTTTCACAACTACAACCTATCCCCCCCCCCCCCTCCCCCCCCCGGAAGCGGCTTGTCTGCAGCAACGCTGCAGATAAGGTTTTAGCCACCGAAATGATTGGTAAGGTTGCGTCGCCTTTATTTCTAAATGAATTATGTTTCTTTCGTTGAATTGACCCCCCACGGCCCACCCCTTATCCCGACCGTACACCTGAGAGTGATGCCTCGCACATGGGACGGCGCGACGCGCGTGCTTCACAGGGTGGTGTTCACTTGGGCCTGTTGTTTGGATGCGGAGCAGGGGCAATGCCCCACAATATAGCTGCTGGAATCATTTTGAACTTCATTCTATTTTATAGGTTCTATGTAGGTTATAGGTTTTGGTAGACATACTCAAACCCTAGCTGCACTGAATCGCCCAACAGTGGAAACCCGTTCTTCGGTCACTATTCATCACAATGCACAATAACGCAAATCTCAACGCAGTGCATTAGGCCCCCCCTATCCTGGGCATGTTGCTCTGATGTGCCGAATTCAGGCTGGTTCTTCGGCTAAATACAATGGCAAAATAGGGTCACCCGGAAGCACGACCACACTTTGGCAACATGCGCTTTGACGCCGCACTTTCCCGGGCAATGCATTGTTTGGGGACGTACGTGCGGACCCAATTTAATGGTGAGTTATCATCATTGAACTTGGGTCCCAAAAAGTGTTTACACGTACAAGTGCGAACCTTATTTACAAATTTACGCCGGTGCTAAGCGCCATGATTGTAGCTTCCACAGACTCGGCATCTCGGTGCAGTGCGGAGCAAACCCTCAACCGCCTAGAAGGCCACTCGAACCGGTACCTCCCCAACCGAGTCCTAGAAGAGCTGAACGGGGCAGCTGATGACTGGGGGCGCCAATTGCAGAAGCCACGGCGAGCATGCAATGGAGCGGAAGTGAAGGAAGCAAGCAAGCAACAGGGCCTTACTGGGAGTGGCAGCAACTCGATCAGCAAGTGTATGAGTATAGTGACACTTGATGGCCAACGATACGGTGTGGAGGACCCCCCAACCCCCCTTCCCCCAACTTCTTCGCGTGGGGTGCCTCTGAGCTCATGTATTAGTCCGTGGTGCTTTGCATTCCCCGGCTAAGCTTGTCTTGCGGCACATATGTCACAGAGCAGCGTAACCGTTTGCGGAGCCATTGGGCCGCATTGCCTAAGCACAATGACACAAACTAACAGCAGCCTCCCAAAGGGGAGAGGAGGGGGGCAGGATATCACGGGATAACTCCCCGGGTAGTGTGGCATGCCAGGCTACTGGGTAGGTAGGGATATATGGGCTCATATGGGTGACGGCGAATCCTGCCAGCACACACTGTTAGGCAGGACAACGCACAACATACGTCGTTTTCGTGAAATCAACCAAACGAATGGGGGGGAAGGGGGGGGGTTCTATTATGCCAAGGACAGCATATTAGGTTGGTCGCGAAGGAAAAAGGGGTGCGTCCCAGGGGGGTGTCCATCGGGATCCTCACTGGCGGGCTGCATAGGGTGGCAACATGGCACAGCGGGCAGGCTGCGCCCGCTTGTAGCGTCCGCACAGAGGGAGCTGGAAGTCGCGCCATACCGGAGCCATGCTGTGCTGCACCGTGTCAAGCTGTGCCGTGCTGCATTACGCCGTGCTGTGCTGTGCTGTGCTGTGCTGTGCTGCACCATGCAATGCGGTGCGTTGGTCTGCGCTGCCGCAGCGGCGACACCGGCTGACGTGTCAATCCGCCATGCTGGGGCTGGAGGCGGCGCTGGCGAGGCGGGGGAGGCGTGACATGGCGCTGGCTGCTGCGAGGCTGGTTTTCAGCAGGACAGAGTCTGGAGCGCGGAAAACCCAGACTGCCAGCTCGCTGCACGGTGGGCCCTGGCGATGCTGGGGAGAGGATGGGGGGCGGGAGAGGGTGATGACGGGGGTGAGGTGGGAAAAGGGGGGGAGGGGGGGGGGGGGGGGGGGCAAGGACAAGCACAAGGACAAGCACTGAGCAGAGCTGCGCGCTGACAGTGGCCTCGGCTGCTGGCCGGCTGCTTCTCGGCTGGGTCTGGCTCGCACAGTCGCTGCCCGACTCGGCTGCCCCTCGCGGCGGCTGCGCGCCGCCTATCTGCCCCTGCTGTCCGCGGGGCGGTCGTACGGCCCCGCACGGCTCGGTGCGCTGTAGCCGCGGTCGGCGCCGTAGCCGCTGCGGTCGTCGTAGCCGCGCTCCGCGCCGTAGCCGCCGCCGTAGCTGCGAGCGGGCGCCGGCAAGGCACAGGGGCGGTCAGTGCAGCAAAGCAACGCGGGAAGGGGGGGAGGGGGGGGGGGGGGTTTGGGACCTATCAGGATACGCCACCAATGCAGCCCGGAACCTCTGACTTGGTGGCGCGGAAGAGTTCATAAATTTTGGGGGACCTGGGAACCCAATTGACTGGTGCGGCGTAGCGGTACCGGTGTGAGACGAGGCGAGGAGGAGGGGGGGGGGGGGGGGGGAAGGGGGGGGGGGGGGGGGGGGGGGGGGCTCACCCGCCGCCATCATAGCGGTCATCGTAGCGGGGGCGCTCGGCGTAGCCGCCGCCGCCGCCGCGGTCGCCGTAGCCACCGTAGCCACCACCATAGCCGCCGCCGCCGTACCTGTCATATCTGCGGCGGGGCGCCGATGCTCAGTGCGACACCCCTGCACCCTCCAATGGCAAGGCAACATGCGACTCTCGACCGCATGGATGACCGATGACGGGCGGAGAGCTACAGGCGTGGCACTACCAATATCGCCAGGGTCTGTACACTGATACACACCACGAGGACAAAACCATTGTATTACTCCCCCCTTTGATCGCACAACGATGAAAATAGAGTGCATCTTAACACTGGGAAATGTTATTTGTATCCACTAGATACAGCTCCTATGTGTATCCACGTCCCGCGAGGTCGTAATGTGGATCGCCTCCATGATATATCACATTGGATGTCCTGTTCTGCAAGCTGCGGCTGCACGCTCACGGCGAGTAGCGCTCGAGCCTGTGATCTGAGAGGCGCGGGTTCAAGATCAGGTGGGGTTAGGGTTTTAGGTTTCGGGTCTGGGTTTGTGTGCTGGAACCTTCAGGGTTCAGGTTTGTTGTTTGGATTCTAGGGTTTAGGTTGTGGATACAAATATGAGACCACCCAGCCACCCAATGATAATATTTGTAACCCATCAGTTTGGTGACTGTGCCATAAAACTGTGTTGTCGGATGCCTCCCCCAAAATGGACTGTGTGGCTACATCCAGTTGGGCTTTTCGTGGAATACAAATGTAACTGTAAATGTAGATAGAGATTCCCTCTTTGTAACGATGTGAGAACCACAATAAGGACACATAGAGCCCAATGCCTGACTAAGGCACACAATGCATGCATCCCGGAATCGCCCACGCAATGTTGTGATCCAGTGGATGGTTGTTTTCTGTCACGTGACAGCCCTCGGAGACAGTTCAAAATGAAGGGAGGTGAGGAGCGCCTGATTGTACGCGGCCCCAGGCCAAGGCCCTCACCCGCCGGCATCGTAGCCTCCACCGTAGCCCCCGCGGTCGTAGCCGCCGCCGCCACCGCCGCCGTAGCCCCCGCGGTCGTAGCCGCCGCGGTCATACCCGCCGCCGCCGTAGCCACCGCCGTACCCGCTGCCGTAGCCACCGCCGCCTCCGTAGCGATCATAGCCGCCCCTACAAGCGCACCACAGGGTCGGTGCGGAGCAGGGGTCAGATGGCATTAAAAGGTTGACATGGCCCCATGGCATAAGAAGAAAGAGAAGCTGGCCTCCTCCCTCCTAAAGGGGGTGAAAGTGGGAGACCAAAACGCACCCACGATGGCCTTCGTAACCTTCATAGCCGCCCCTGCTGTCATAGCGGTCGTAACCTCTGGGCAATGCAGCGAAGTGCAGGACGTAAGACCCTCGCAAAAGTGCGTGGCTTTGGCTAGAAAGCTTCGTAGGGGTAGTAGATGGATGCAGAAGGCACGGAAGTGGGAGGGGAGCCCCTTCCCCTGGAGGGCAAGAAAAAACGACGTGGCGAGAGGTGCGCACCCGCGATCAGCTCCGTAGCCGCCGCCGTAGCCGCCCCTGTCGTAGCGGCTCCGGTCGCCGTAGCCGCCGCCGCGGGGTGGGCCGGGCCGGCGATACCCGCCCAGCGCGGCAGCGGGCGTGCCGGGCGCCGTCTGGTTCTGCGGCACAGCGGCCGTCACGCTGATCGCGCGGTCGCGCAGGGTGCTCTTGTGCATCTCCGCGATCGCGGCCTGGCGGTCCTCGTCGTTGGGGAACCACACGAAGCCAAAGCCGCGACTGCGCCCGGTGTGCTTGTCCTGCAGTTGGGGCGATTCCAAAGTAAGATGTCAGAAGCTTCCACGATAGCGCCTACGATTAGGTGGAGGCGCGGGGAGGGAAGGGAAATACGGGTGGAGCTTGGATAAGCCGAAGGATTCTGCAGAAATAAGGCATGAATTGTTAATCATTACCTGAATTGACCGCATATCTCTGGCGTAGGTGCAATAGGCGAAACAATAATCCCAAAGTCACCGAGATTATGTCGCAAGTAATTCGCCCGGGGCGTAAAAAAACAGGCGGTCGCGGTCACCAGGCGTCGAAGCTGGGGCCGCACCTTCATGACCTGCGCCCCGACCACGTTGAACTTGGCGAACGCCTCCGATAAGTCAGGGTCCTCCATCTGCCAGCTGATGCCGCCGACGAAGCACTTGTACTCCACCTTGGCCTCCTCCTCCTCGTGGGCTCGAGCTGCGCCGCCAGGACACACCGTCAGCCACATATACCATAAGACGCTGTGGTACGTTTTCTGCTGAAACAGATAAAGCAGATATCAAGGGACGATATGCCAAACCCTGCCCGAGCGGGCTGCGGCGCCCACGTGGCATATCCCGCTCCCAAGGTGATGCAAACACTCACTGGTGGCAAGGGAAACAAGACTGGGCATAGCGCAGCGCGTGTGGAGGGTGCCACTGACCCGGCTCGTCGGCGGCTGGCTGTGCACCCTCCCGTTGGTCCGCGTGTTGCGCCTCCGAGCCGCCACCGTAATGATCCTCGCTCAGCCGTACCACGTCACCGCCGGCGGGCTCCGCGGCATCGGACATGATGGCAGTGACGCGCGGAGTTCCGTGCTCAGAAGCGGTGGGCGTACGCGAAACGACGGCGTCTCTTATCTCGCCGCTTGATACGCGCAGAGCTCTGGCCGGCGCTGATGCTGGGTGTGATTGGGGACGTTGTCCGCTCGGGCGTGGAGGCGGACCCTGCCTGGGGATCAAGCCGCGGATCCCTAACGACCGCAACGGGGGGCGACAACTGGGCGCCGCGATCAAAGCACATGGCTCCATCACACCTACAGGTACGGGGTACCTCTAATACTCAGAGCGACTATAAATACAACTCACATCAAACGTATGTATTGATTAGTCGCTAATATTCAAGCAATTATAGAATATTATTAAAGAAGGTAATCGCGCCTTGAAGGATGAAAATAGCGAATAATAGACGGATTACAAACGGCAAAATACGGACCATACTCGTTTTTGTCTGAGCTGAAATAACTCAAAAATCCAACAACGTATTTAAAATACAGACCGCCGCGGGACACTTTGTGTTATAGTACAGTAGTACTAGCGCAGCGACAGCAGTATCCTGGGCGCCCGCCAGGCGCGCGCGCCGCTACATGGCGGCGCGGGCACTGCGGACGCCACACACTTCCTTTAACCTCACCGCATCCTCCTGCCCCTCCCACTCGGCTGCCCCTCGTCAGGGGCCCACGCCCGTGCCCTGCACCAGGGCTATAAGAGGTTATGGGCCCTCCTAGCCTCACAGCGTCGCTTCCCGCTGTGTGCTCCGTTTCGATGCCCCGCGCCCGCCTGCACGGCGAGCTCTCCTGGCCATGTCGCCCGGTTTCTCTGTGAGCGTTTGTATGTCCGACCTCATGCCTGCCCCGCCGCCGCCAGGCGCCGGCGGATCCTCCGACTCGGCCCGCACTCGACCAATCCTTTGGCCCTCTATCCCCCGCCTTCTGGGGACAAGTCAGCTCTGCAGCGGTCCAACACCCCGTGCAAATGCAGCAAGCTGCCTCAGCCGAAATGAAGTCTCAGCTGCTCGCGCTGATGCAAGACATCGCGCACGATGCTACCACGGCCGCCGTCCGCGCGGTTCTGTAGGCACATGACCTGCCCCGGCTCTCTCCAGCACCAAACGGCGCAGCCGGAGCCCGCGCCTCCGCCGCCTGCCGCCCCCGTGCAGCCGGAGCCAGTGCCTCTGCTGCCTGCCGCCCCCGTGCAGCCGGAGCCCGTGCCTCCGCCGCCTGCCGCCCCCGCGAACCCGGAGCTCGTGCCTCCGCCGCCTGCAGCCCCCGCGCCGCCGCCGCCCACGCCCGCGCAGCCGGAGCCCGTACTTGCCGCCGCCACCTCAGCGCCCGCCGCTATCCGGCACGCCGCCATCCGCGCAGCCAGAGCCCGTGCCTCTGCCGCCTGCCGCCCCCGTGCAGCCGGAGCCCGTGCCTCCGCCGCCTGCCTCCCCCGCGCAGCCGGAGCTCGTGCCTCCGCCGCCTGCCTCCCCCGCGCATCCGGAGCCCGTATCTGCCGCCACCACCTCAGCACTTGCCGCTATCCAGCACCCAACCATCCCTTCAGCCGCCGCCATCTCGCCAGCGCCAGCGCCAGCGCCACCGACAAGGCCCCGCTCTCCCGAGAGGACTATGAACCGTATCGGTGCTGGTTTCCTGGGCTCTGTCAACTTCGTCACGATGTGCACCGGACTGGACCTCGCCTTCGCTATCAGCGTGCTCAGAAGGTTTCAGTCTGCCCCGCAGAAGACCCTGCCACCTCATGCGTGCTCTGCCATCTCAAAGGCACCCCTGGCCTGGGCATCACCTATGGGGCCATTGAATCGGGGGGGGGGGCTCGCCTCGTAGTCTACTCAGACTCCGACTGAGCAACTGACACCAGCAACTGGCGCTCTCAGTCCGGTGCTATCAGCATGCTCAATGGTGCCGCCATTGGATGGGCTCATCAAAGCCCTGCCAGAACCTACTCACACCCTGCTGCTTAGACAAGCATGGGCACTAGTCAACTGTATGACCGGCCCATGCTTGAGAGGGGCTGTCATAGTACAGTAGTACTAGCGCAGCGACAGCAGTATCCTGGGCGCCCGCCAGGCGCGCGCGCCGCTACATGGCGGCGCGGGCATTGCGGACGCCACACGCTTCCTTTAACCTCACCGCATCCTCCTGCCCCTCCCACTCGGCTGCCCCTCGTCAGGGGCCCACGCCCGTGCCCTGCACCAGGGCTATAAGACTTTGTGCCTGTCCCTCCCGCGGAAGAGCGTCGTCGCTCCGGACCGTGACGGCGTGACCACAGAGCCCCAAGTAAATGCAGTATGTGCTAATTATGCGTCAATATTCCGTATAATATTCGAATTTCACCTGCAGAGACTCGGTACCCGCAGTAGAATGATCAAATCCCCGGTAGTACTTTAATCCTGTTCAGTGTGCTAATTATCTTAAAACCGTTTATTGTGGCACCGATTTTTGTTTTCGCCACCGTTTTTTGTTTTTTGTTTTTGTTGTCGCCAAGGGTTTACGGGAAACCCTGGTGCGTTATTAGTCGCCCGTCGCTTTCCGGATGTACGTACAAGATGATTTCGTCCGTAGCGAAGGTGGACAACCCAGTCGCCGGTTTCGCATATGATGCCTGACTCGGCCCGGCAGGAACGCACGGAGTTGGTAACCGTAGCTAATGCACCCCGGAAACCGAGGATGTCCGCGATAAATTTCGGCCTCAATTGTAGCAGGGCGATGGCTGCGTTGAGGATGTTGCCGACCACCGTTGCCGGTAGTGCCACGCGCACGTCCTCCTCCGTGATGCGTTGCTTTTGTATAGTTCGAGCCCGCAGTGCGCTAGGCGAGGTGTAGGACCTCGCCTAGCGCCACGGGTTGCCGCTGATAGTCGCGGTAGTACTTTTCGATGGCGGAGAAGAACTGATGTAGCGACTCCGCCGCGACAGTGCCTTGGGGGCCGAGCAACGCCGTGTACCCTCGTCTCATAATTGTGAACGTGCGCATGCCGCTACCGTATGTAGTAGTAGTTGTTGTATGTGCACGGTCCGCGAGCAAGCCCGTCAGGCGGCCGAGTGCCGTGGTACCGATTAGCAGGTCGGTGCCGAGCATGTCGCGAAGGTCCCGAGTCATCATCGCAGTCCACATGGGCTTTTGTGGAGTGATGTACGAGTCTATACAGCGGCGCGCGCCGGGAGCGTGCGGGTACTACCGTGAATGACGAGCGCATCGCCAGCGCTGAGACTAGGGGAGGCCAGGGCACGGCCTAGGCCCCCCTGCCGGGCGTAGAGTGATGCCGGAGTGGCAGCTAATAAAAGGCCGTCATGCTCCAAGCGGGTCGTTTGGCCCTCACACGCGCCCCGAGCATGCCGGGAAAGAAGAGGTCGCAGATGTGCGGGTAGACGATTGTCTCATCCACGAGTTCCAACCGCTGTTAGTGCCACCGACGGCCATGCCAATAAAGAGCGATGACCGCCGTCACGGCGGCACCCGATTGGTTGTCCAACATCGGCCAAGGGGCATTGCAATAATTGCGTTCCCTGCGCCAAAACACGTCCGGCAAGTGGGGTGAGTCCACCGCCTTACTTGGAACACGGGTCGCGCCAGGCAGCGATAAATGTAGCGGGGTACGTTCGCGTTCTCCATCGAGGCGAATCGGACGATCGTGTGCGGTCCCTAAATGCTCTGCATGTAGAAAAGATGCGGGGGTTGAGCTAAAAGTCGTCATGGTCAAGCTCGCGGTTGAGTCGCTCGGCCCACACGTGGCCGCCGACTAAATGTACCGGGGTCGGAGGTCGATGTCTTGAAAATCTAGGATGTGCCACAATCGCCGCATCTCCTCCATATCATGACCAGTGCCCGCGAGGTCATCGAGGTCAAGGGCTCAAGGCTGCCACGGCCGCGGTGTTGTCTTTGTGTAGTAGTACCCATCGGCCGCGCAACCGTAGCATGAAGGATTAGATTGCCAAACGCACCGCCCGCAATTGCTTCCACGTCATGTGTTGCTTGCGGTCGGAATCGTACCAAAAACCGCGTGCTTGGTACCACGATGGATTGTCGTTGAGTGCTTTCCCCATCCGTAGCCGCAGGACGGGTCCGCGTGGAGGTACGTTGATTCGATTGGCTTGAAGATCGAGCGGCCATTGTGTTGTGCCGCCACCGACGCCAAGCATTCCAGGTCGCGCTTCATTTGATGCATCAGTTTCACCCCCCCCCCCCCCCCCCCCATTCCTCGCCGAGTGGCCAGCACGCAGTAGTTTTGCTCTTGCAGGATGAACCGTGCGGGCGCTATATAAGAACTACGAGGTATAGGAACTACGCCTTCCCTGCAAAGGAGGCTAGTTGGCGGGCGGGTAGCAAGCGGCGGTTGGAGGCGGCGAGACCGAGGAAGCCGCTTGCCATTATTCGGGCTAGCGTCGCCAGCTTTTCCGCGCCGGCGTGCGGACTTCGCCGCGCCCGAGGTCCACCTCCAAGCCAAGGTGCTCGCCCACCTGTGCAGGCTCCCAGTGTTCCTTTTCGTGGTTACGGTTAATGCCGAGGCGGTCGAGTAGGGCGTTGATGCGGGTCCGTAGGGCGTAGGCCGCCTCCGGCGAGTCCGCTAGGAATAGGAAGTCGTCATGGTAGGGAAGCATACGATCCCCTCTCCGCCGGGTATTCCGGAGAAAGCGCCGGATGGACTTTCGCGCCGGCGGGCTTGATGCCGGCGAGGTGGTTGCGGGACGGGCATGGAGGTAGTCCGTGAAGCGACCCATGAGCTCGCAAAATTAGTAGGCGGAACCAGACCACTCCATCGGGAGGCACGCTCCCCGCCAAAGCCCCCCGCGGTAGTTCACAGTGAAGTAGTCGCAATCCTTCTCCCGATGCCGGGGCGAAGTAGCCATCTTGCAAATCGAGGGAGACAAACCAGTCGCGGCTCTATGCGAGGGGGGCGAAGGTGTTTGAGAGTTTTGTAGGCCATCGGCAACTCCGAGCAGTTGCGGTTGAGCATGCGTAGGTCGACGATGAGACGCCATTTGTTGGTGCCGGACTTGGGGACTTGGAACATGCGGGAACCCCAACGGTCGTCGTGTCCCCGCTCCCACGCTCGGATGCGCTCGAATCGCGGTAGCTCCGTAGCCATGAAGTCTAGTTGAGACGGGGTGGCGTCTTTGATCGAGACGCCGTGGTTGAAAGGTGGCGGTCGTAGCCCGCCCTTGAACTTGATGCGAACCCCTCGGCGGATATAATCCAAAACTTGCTCATCGTTCGCGCCGATGCTTTCCCACTCGCGCCATCTCCTACGCACGCGGTGACACATATAGAAGGGGGGAGGGGGGGGGGGGGACAAGACTACTCGGAACGACGGTTTACACCATCATTCGCTAGATTTTCCCGGATGTTTCTTGGTTGCTGCTGCCTTCTTTGCCGCAGCCGCCGCATTATGCTTGCGCTTGCGTCTCTCCACCGCTGTCTGGTCTTCTTGTCGGCCTTGTCGGTCGTGATCTTGGCGTACGAGGCGCCCGCAACCGCCTTGCTGGCGGCGGTAAGCCTGGCCTCGAGGGTGCTGTCGACGAAGGCGCGGTGTAGCTCGTCGAAGGTGCGTGCTTGAGACGGCGGGCTGTCAGGGCTTGCAAAAACGTTCGTACGCGAGCTCCGCGAAGAATCGGTCCGAATCCGTGCTTGTTGTAGTTGTCTTGATGAGGCGGAGGTAGCCCAGCCGTGCACGGGCGGCCTCCTCCGTCCGTCGCCTACTCGTAGGTGCACAAGCGTGCTCGGATCTTGGCGAGGGCCCCGGTCGCGCCGCCAGCCGTAGCAGGTTGGGCCGAAAGCGTTTCCATAGCGTCGTGCAGCGCCTCGTCGGCGCATCTGTTGAAGACGGCATATAATCCGATGTGGTTGTACTCGTCGTACGCGGCTCATGACTTCTTGCTTGTCCGCCAGGGCGCGGGCAGCGTCGTCGGTGAGGGCCACATGCGAGGCTCGGTGATGTCGCGCGGGGGCCACAACACTTCCCGCAGTAACATGTACGACATTTCGCGCTTCGAATACGGTAGGAATAATCTGTCCGCGCGCCCCGCGCCCCTGCGCCGCGGGATCCACGTCGCGCCGCCCGAAGTACCCGCCCGGCACTGCGGGCGGCGGAGCAGATGCATCCACTGGCACACCCCCGTTCAACCCACCATCTCCCGCTTACGCCGTAGCCCCCTGCCCCCTTCGAGGACACATGGCGATAACGGCCGGCTCGGGGCGCGCGTATATCCCAGGTTGGCGGCCGCGAGGTCCACCCTCGCGACTGCCGCCCGATTGACCACCCCCATAAGGGATTCGCGTTTTGGCACCATACGCCTTTAGGGCCAAATAGAAAGGCAGTTTAGTCGAAATTGAAGACATAAATAGTGTACGTTTTCCCCTAGCTGGTTCGACGGAGTCTGTGCCATCGGTGCGACGTTTATGGTTTGGGCGGCGCTCGGATTGGTTGCTGCGGGGTCGCCATTGAGGTCCCGCAGCACGCCGCCTGCGTGGCCGTAGCGGTCGCGACCCGCCCACCATCGCCGCATAAAGAGGCACTTATGGCGCTACGGGCGGTCGCGGTGTCGGTGGTTGACAGTCGTGGGCTTGCTAGACGAGGCTAGAACATGGGCAACGGGCCGCACGATGTGGGCGTCGCGTAGTTGCCGCAGGTGCACACTGTACTAACGACGCGAACCGCTTATCGGATCTTATTTTCGGGTAGTTTTCGAAATACCGTACGGGTTCGCGCGGGAAGTGTTGTGGCCACTCAAGGCCGGGAGCGATGACTTTGCCGTGGCGGCGACGTCTAGAATGCCGTAGTCCTCGGGCTACGGCTGTAGCTCGGCGTCTCCGGCACTAGCTAAGGGATTACCACCCTCAGCCACACGGATCGTGTCCGAGGGATTGGCCAAACGGGTAGGGTCGTCAACGGTCGCTCATGGCAGCTTTGTCGTGGTCAGCCGAGCGAGTACAACAGCTGTCGCTGTCTCAAACTGCCCGGCCAGCCTACGCTCGAGGTCCGTCGAGTGCACCGTCAAGCGCTGCTCCAACGCGTCAAGAGAAAGGCTTGTTTAGCAGCCGGTTTGTCCCGGGGCGTCTTGTTCCATATTAGGGATGGTGCCTTCGGAAACAGCTTGAGGAACATACATGCGAGACGTCACGTGACGAGCAAGTTCGCATGAGTCGTCGATAGCCGATACCCGCCTACTCGATTGCTAGAGTCCAGACTGTATTGCGCGAGACTAGGTGGCGAATTCAAGGCAGAGTCCGATTGCCGGTCCTCGGGGGTGGGCCCCAAAAGATGAGGGTACGGAGCGTACTCGGTCCGTGCGCTACTACGACGCAGGGCTCGTGCTCAATACTACGCACTATGTACTGTAAACCTCTAGATGTCTCTAGTTGACCATGTGATAGGGCTAGACCATGGCTTGACATGGTCATTGTCTAGGACTTGCGAAAAGCCATGCAATTCGTACGTTAAGTCAAAGTTAGATAAAGCCCTAATGCAAACCTCGTACTACATGTATTTATACTAGTAGGGCAACATGTCACTTGCCTATCCGACCACAGTAATTAAGAGGTGAGTTTGTCTGTCTGTGACCCTTGTCTTGTGCCCGACTACTACCGCAGTCGTAGTCGTTAATATGTGTTCGGGTACGGGAAACCGTAGGAATCGCAAATTTCGCGGGCGGGCTTGCTGCGGACGGCCGCGACGCATGCGGTCTGGAACCCGGGAGCAACCGTTAATACGTCGCTCCCGGGCGTCCCCTTGATCGTCATCGTCAAGATCCTCGTCGCCACCCTCTTCGTCGGCCTGGCCAACGTCGCTACCACCGCTGCCATGCTCCTCTTCGACGAGTTCCTCCTCCTCCAGCCAGCTCCTCGGTAGACTCGCAAGTCTGCCCGGCCTTGAGGTGGGGAGTCGTGTCTTGGGGCGAGACGGCGGCCTTGTCGGCGGGCGATGTGTAGTGTGGGCGCTGCGCCCGTGTGAAGAGGTAGGATCGGGGGAGGAGGCCGTCTGGAATGGCTCGAGCTGGAGACGGAAGTTCGACTGCCTCGCCGATGAAGGCACATGGTCTTCAGTATTCCAAAATTCAAACTCTTTTTCCGACCCGGCACGGCATCGCGGCGCCATCCTGCGTGCTAGCCAGGGTGCCCGCCGGGCGGGGGAGGAGGGGGGGGGGGGGGTGGGTGACGTGCCGAGGGCGGGCGGCGGGCGTCGTCCGCCTAGTGGAGATTTGAGGTTGGTGTTTTGAGTGTGCAGAACATATATGTAAAGCGCTAAGTACTAGTACGATTTACGTTTGGCGGACACTGATTTTCGTCAGCTGCAAATATGGCCATATTTGCGGCTGGAGCGGCCGGCCGCAAATCTTCAGCCGCTAATATCGGCGATTTACGGTTACGGTTCGGTTTGGTAGTACGGTGCGGGTACAAGAGTCGGCCTAAGGCATCACTGTGATGGGTTTGGTTACACGGGGTAGAGTCGGGCGAAGGCGAAGTACTACTGGCGGAATGCAGGCGGGGGGCCCGGGGGGCAAGGCGGCACGAGAGACGCCAAGTACAGGTACCCGGGCGGGCGGCACAACTTTATGTGGGTTTCGTAGTGATGCCCGCTTGCGGCTGTTATTTCCCGCCCTTCCTGCTGCCCGGAGAACTTTGCCTTCACTTAACTCTTAGTTCCCGTGCAAGTGAACCCATAAAACCAATTCGTAAAACATAGAATTTTACCTAGCATGAAACATAGCATTATACAAGTACGGTAAACCAATAAACCCCTAATCACACGGCCTGTTGCTTTCATCCGGCCTCACCTACTGCTACTGCTGGCTGGCGGCAGCTGGCGCTACTGCTCGCCACACACCCCGCGCGGATATATTCTCCAGCAAATATCCCAATAAATTATCGCATTGCGCTGTCTCCGGGAAAACGTGAGGCCGTCGTAATGTAAGGATTATTGTAACGATTTTATGCAATATATTCGGATTACGCACTGCGCGGGGCATCGTGACCGCACGCCGGATGATGGTACAGGTCCGTAGTAGTGTGTGCTCGCTGTCGTCGCGAGCCGTATCAAACGCCCGCGCCATCGTCGGCGTCGCCATCAGAACAACCCTGATCCACCACCACACAGCCTCCCCCCTCCCTCCCCGAACCCTGTTCCGGACCCCGCTCGCTAACCCTGTCACGATGGTTGCCGTGCTTCGAGCCGCCGTCCCTGCTGCCACTTGCCGGAGCTCCACCCGGCGCGGCGCACTCGCAGCGCGCCAGCTGCGCGCCCCCATCGCCCGCCGACACGCCATCGTCACCCCGCGCGCGCAGGTCCCCCCCCCCCCCCCCCCCCCAACCCCCGCGCCCGACCCACCCGATACCCCTTCACGTCCTTCAGGACGCGGTGTCCTCACACCTAAGCTACTCCCCGCATTGATGCGTGGATAATTTTACTTATAGGGGCAGCTGTCGCTCGTTGTCGGGGGCCAGCGGGAATGCCCGCTTCATCCATAGCGGGGCGTTCCGGGGGGGGGGGGGGGGGGGGGTTCGTCCCGATAACGCGAGGGTCGCGCTATCGACAGTTGGCACGCCGTCCGCCCGTTGGGACTAGCCGTACAGATACCCCATGTACCTCCCTTATTGCGTCCCCCCTCACCCCCCTCACCCCGGCCGTTCGATCTGCGGCTGCGCGCCTGTGCCGACGGTGTTGTGCTATGGCCATCTCGGCCATCTTGACGACGACGAGTTTCTGGCTAATCCCCCCCCCCCCCCCCCCCCCCCCCCCCTCTCACCCCCGCCCCCTTCTCATCCCTTTTCCCCCCTCAGTCAGCTCCTCTTGGCCACACCGTGCTGGGTTGCTCAGTGCCATTATACCTGGTACATGCACCGTATTACCCGGCGCCCCACCGCTGTATGTGCCCGGCCAAACAGCACACCCCCCTCCGCTTGTGGAGGGGCGTGTCTGTAGGCTGGAGAAATGGGAAGAAGGGGGGAAAGGGGGAGGGGGGTACAACCCTATCTCAATGATGTCCCCCTACCATGAGGCCCCAAAAGCCCGGCTGCGCTTCACTGGTACAGCCTGTGTCAGTGTACCCTTTGCTGCCTCGTCCTTCTGTGGATGGACTGGCTGACCCCCCCCCCCCCCCCCCCCCCCTCCCCCCCCTCCTTCCCTGAAAATCCCCCCTCCTTCCTCCATGGGCGATAGCAGGCCGATGCCAGCGGCGACGCGGCGCCCGCGCCGAGCCCCCCGCCGGCCCCTACCCCCCGCCGGCCCCCACACCCACGCCCGGCGCCATCGACCCCGTGATCTCCTCCATTGACGAGTCGGGCATGACGGGCACCAACGCGGACCTGCCCGCCTGGAAGGCGCTTGAGGACGAGGTAGCGGCGATCGAGAAGACGCACCTGAAGGACCTGCTGCGCGACGAGGAGCGCTGCGCCAGCATGATCAAGGAGCTGATGGGCGACGAGGGCAAGGTGTTCCTGGACTACAGCCGCCAACGCGTGACCAAGGCCACCATGGCCAAGCTGTTCAAGCTCGCGGAGGAGACTGACCTGCGCGGCAAGATCGACGCCATGTTCAACGGCGAGCACATCAACATCACGGAGGACCGCGCGGTGCTGCACACCGCGCTGCGCGCCAAGAAGTCGCAGAAGGTGATGGTGGACGGCAAGGACGTGGTGCCCGATGTGCACGAGGTGCTCAACAAGATCAAGACCTTCTCCAACAAGGTGCGTGCATGCGTCAGTCGGGGCGGCCCGGTGGGGGGGGGGGGGGGGGGGGGGGGAGCAGGGGAGGTCGACATGTGCCCCAAGCAAAGCACTTGATCAGCCGGAAGTGGAGTGGGGATGGTCCTGTCTCCCCCTTTCCCTGGAGTACATTTCTCTTCCGCCGTAGCGTTTGGATGGATTTGCGGGTTGCAACAATGATGGGCGGTTTTGCACCATTGAGGCGGACATCCCAGCGCTATGTTTGTATGCTGGTGTATTCTAATTCATTCCCAGATAAATGTGGTCTCTCCTTCTTTGTTAGGGGCTCGACAATCTTATTCAGCAAACCCACAGCGTAGTTACGGCAAGCTCGCATTGCTGACCATCCGCCGTGTCATGGCGAGGTCGGGATTCCCGCCAATGCACGCCAACCAGGCATTGGTTGCTGGAGCTGTGCCCCAGGTGGGGACGCGCCGCTGAGCCGCCTGCCTTTGTCCGCTGTGTCCCCCCCTCCCCGGGCAGGTCCGGGACGAGGAGTGGGTGGGCGTGACGGGCAAGCCGCTGAAGAGCGTGGTGGCCATCGGCATCGGCGGCAGCTTCCTGGGCCCGCTGTTTGTGCACAACGCGCTGCGCACGGACCAGGACGCGGCGGCGGAGAGCAGCGGCCGGCAGCTGCGCTTCCTCGCCAATGTGGACCCCATCGACGTGGCGCGCGCGCTCAACGGGCTGAATGCGGAGGAGACGCTGATCGTGGTCGTCTCAAAGACGTTCACCACCGCGGAGACGATGCTCAACGCGCGCACCGCGCGCACCTGGCTCAAGACCGAGCTGGGGAACCACCCCGACGCGGTGAAGAAGCACATGGTGGCGGTCTCCACCAACCTGAAGCTGGTCAAGGAGTTCGGCATCGACGTGGACAACGCGTTCGGCTTCTGGGACTGGGTGGGCGGCCGCTACTCGGTCTGCTCCGCGGTGGGCGTGCTGCCGCTCACGCTGCAGTACGGCTACGAGACAATCGAGCGCTTCCTGGAGGGCGCGCACGACATGGACATGCACTTCAAGACCGCCAAGTTTGAGGACAACCTGCCTGTGCTCACCGGCCTCCTGTCCGTGTGGAACTCCACCTTCCTGGGCTACCCCGCGCGCGCCATCCTCCCATACTGCCAGGCGCTCTCCAAGCTCGCGCCGCACATCCAGCAGGTAGGGGGGGGGGGGGGACCCAGCCCGCAGGCAGACTGTCCAATTCCCAGGGAGCGGGCCACGCATCTGGCCACCGCCCGCTGTGCCAGCACATCATCGCACCAGGCAAGAGGCAGCGCAATGCCGCCGGCCGAGTGCTTACCCCCCCGGTCCCATTGTGTCGATGTGCAGGTTGCCATGGAGTCCAACGGCAAGGGCGTCGCCATCGACGGCACCCCGCTGCCCTACGAGTGCGGCGAGATTGACTTCGGCGAGCCCGGCACCAACGGGCAGCACTCTTTCTACCAGCTCATCCACCAGGGCCGCGTCATCCCCTGCGACTTCATCGGCATCGTGAAGAGCCAGCAGAGCGTGTACCTCAAGGGCGAGGTCGTCTCCAACCACGACGAGCTCATGTGCAACTTCTTTGCGCAGGTGCGCCATCACATCATGACGCGAGGTTGATGATGATGCGATACCATTGCGGCGGTGTCTCAATGTCCACCCCCGTAGCGACACCGATCAGCGCGTTCCCCGCTCGCAGCAGGCGTGCGAAGGTATGGGATGGCTCTCCCTGACGATAGGTTTGCTGATGGCGGTTTGCAGGCGGATGCGCTGGCGTACGGCAAGGACCAGATCACGCTGCGCAGCGAGAACGTCCCCGACTCCCTCATCCCGCACAAGTACTTCTCCGGCAACCGCCCCAGCCTGAGCCTGCTGCTGCCCAAGCTGGACGCGTACAGCGTCGGCCAGGTGCTCAGCCTGTACGAGAACCGCATCGCGGTGCAGGGCTTTATCTGGGGCATCAACTCGTTCGACCAGTGGGGCGTGGAGCTGGGCAAGGTGCGGGCGCCGTGCGGACTACATGTATATATTTATATATCTATGTAAATATATGAATATGTACACAAATATGTAAATACGTATATCTATATAATATGCATTTATGTGGACGTATGTATTCATGTATATGTAAATGTACTGCAGTGTGGCGGGTAGAGTGACGCGCCTGCACCGCCTCCCCTTGCTGCCCGGAATGGGATCGCAGGTGCTGGCCTCCAAGGTGCGCAGCAAGATGAACGACTGCCGCACCAACGAGCGCAAGCTCACCCAGGGCGACGGCTTCAACTACTCCACCACCAAGATGCTCAACAGCTACCTGGACGGCAAGGCGGTGCTCAAGTACCCCGAGCCGCGCGACGTCTTCCCCTGCGACCTCATCCACTCCGAGCTGTGCAGGCAACCCCCCCCCCGCCCCCCCCCCCCTCCCCCCAAATCCGCCAGCCACCGCCCAGGGAAAACATGATTTCTAACGTAGGTATCTGATATCACAAGTGCCGACTCACCTCTTGGACCCCTGAACATACGCCTCGCATTGTGCTTGCATGCCATTCTATACGATCATTCGCTACAGTTCCGCAATCGTTTCGTCTGGCGTTGGCCACTGACAGGCAGGGCGGATTCTTATTCGCGGTGTTGGGGTTACCGTGCCGGGGCCCGTGTGCTGCCACGCTATTGTGTACCCCTCTTAAGAGGCGCAGCGCCACGGCGCCCCCACGGGCTCACTGTTGGGAATGAAGTAGCCACAGCATCACTGCCAGTGTGGTACCGGGCAGCCGCAGCACTGACAACCCATTCCCCCCCCCCCCCCCCCCCCCCCCCTTCCCAATTGTTTCCCTTCTCGGCAGGCCCCCCACCTCCTACGATTAAGTAGCGAACCTCGCGCGGGGCGCCACAGGGTGGCGCATTACCCCCCCCCCCCCCCCCCCCCCCCGCCCCCCCCCCGGCATCCCACCCCAACCCCCTTCCCAAGATGCCCCACCAGCCCCCCTTCAAACCTGTAGCGGACTAGCCCTGCCCGCCATCCGGGTGCGCTCTGCTGCCGCCGGGCGCTGTAAGTATTTCCTTTGTAGGCAGTCGCACTGTTGGCCCTCAGACACCTCTGCGCGGAGCCGTGCTTCGTTGCTGCCCCCGGCGAGTGCGTTTGGCCGGGGCGTGCCGCCGGCCCCGGGCAGTATCTAGCTGGGGGGAGGTGGCGGCAGTGGCGGGCGCCGGGTACACCGCGGGGGCAGCGGCCCGCAGAACACCCCCCCCCCCCCCCCCCCCCCCCTTCTTGTATACCCTGATCGAGCCTCACATTGGTCTTGCGTGGAACCAACAGGATCATTCGATGTGGTTCCGCCAGTGTTGTCTGCCCTCGACCTCTGGCAGGAATGGCAGGCTCTTATTCTGGTGGTTCTTGCCACCGCGCCGGCGCCCATATATATGCAGTCCATGCGAATACATACCATACCATACATGGTCATTGTCACATATACTCTACATGCTGCACCACAGCATGCAGGGCGGCCGAACAGCACCATGCTAATTGAGTAACATTATGTTTATTCATGTGTTCCTTCACGGAAACAATACGTTAGGTCAGCCCGTGTAGTGCACAGGTTTTGAAATGAAGATAAGACTTCTGAGTCAATTGGCGTTACACGGCGTTGCTTGTTTTCTCATGACGTCTCCATACAGCAGGGCCCCGCACCGGTATACGACCTTTTCCTGTCGTGGTACGTTTCCGCCCCAAACTCAGGAAGCTCGCAGGGAGTGCGGGGAAGGGGTGTGACGTGCGATGAGCAGCTGCCCAATAAAAACGGGCGCACGGGCAGGGGTTACGTGAAAATCTTCGCGCCGCAGCAGGCCTACCCTCTGTGTGATACGATACAGGCCTATCTTTGTGCTGACGGGGACGAGCACAAAGAGCGACGACCGGCCAACGGGACAGACCCGGATGGCTTCCCTTCCGTCACCTGGCGATGCGCCGCAGTCCGCCAGTTAGTCCGCCGGCGGCGGTTTTTTTCAGCCATAGCGACGACGGTACAGCACGTCAGAATTTACGCGAGCGCGCTCGCGCAAGTTTTCTCGTTATCGCAATGACTAAAACATACCGGCAGAATATGTGGCGGACATCCTATTTTATTGGCGCTTATTCACTACGTCGATTTCGGCCGGTACGGTATTATTTCAGCGCGGGCGGTACGTCCTCGTATCCATTGTGGGGCCCTACGTACCATACCATACCATACATAAACCGCTACCATGGGCGGCTTGTGAGGACTGGGCATCTGCGGGTATGTACGAGTCTTGCACCAAGTAGCAATGCCAAACAGGGTGGACAGCCACGCTTTTCCTTCGTGCTTTTTCAGGGGGCAGAGTGCATCTGCATATTGGGTGGGGGTGAATTTGAGTTTCAGCGTCAACTATCCGCCCTCCGCAGCCAAAGGCTGGCAGCTTCACCCGCCCCTCAGGCGTTGCCGCCGGCGAAGATGGAGCGCATGCACATGCGGGGCTTGAGCGTCACCAGCGCGCTGTCCACCACGCACAGCATGGCCAGGTGCTCTCCCGACGCCAGCCCCACACTCTCCCCAAACACCACCACCTGTGAGCCGAAGCACATACCGCCATCCATCAGCGCGGCCGCTCCCGCTGAAATATATATATGTATATATATATATGTATATATATGTATATATATACATATATCTTATATATATATATATATGCAGGGGGCGGGGGGGGGGGGGGGGGGGGGGGGGGAGGCGGTTAAGACGTTTTACGGTGCTTCTGAAACGGGACAATGGCTGCATTCTGAACTCGTGTGAGCAGGGAGGGCGGGCGCAGCTGGCCTGCGGGGCGCTGAGGTCCACCGCCGGCGCGAGCAGCCCGTCGCAGCTCGCCGCAAACGCCTCCGCCAACGCCTTGGTCACGACGGCGCGGTCCAGCCGGGGCTCCGCGCCGCCCCCGTCCGCCTGGGCCTTGGCGGCCTTGTCGCTGCCGCGGATGTTGAAGCGCACTGCGGGGCGGCCGCGTCATCAGCGCGGAATGAATACGCCCAGCAGAACCAACCATGCAAATACTTTGCTTGTGGGCTGCTGTACAAAAACAAGAAAAGCTGACTGGGGGTCTGCCAACACGACGCGACGCGCTAGGAATATACGGCCGCATGGATCGTGTTTACACTCGTACAGTCCGTACGAGGAGTGCAACTCACCGTGCTGACACCGTAACAGTTGATATTGGGTTCTGTCAAAAAAACAATTTGTTGCAGCAGTTGGATGTTCCGTGTTGTAGTTGCGGTGTATTCTGATTCATTTCCAGAGTAATAGGGACTTTCACTCTTCGCTTGGTGGGGGGGGGGGGGGGGGGGATTGTAAAATATACCGCGAACCAGGAGCATGTGGTTAGGGCGGTAGCATCATCAGAAGAAAATAAAAGCTATCAGCGCAACATGACGATCATTCCGGGTGGCGTTTGATACACACTGAAGCTAACATACAGAGCCCGCCGCGGCATATACACGATTCTCGCTTATCAGAAGATATGGCAGATAGAGTGTACATGAAAATAATGGTGTATACAAAAAAAATTCAAAAACTACTTATTATTTGTGGACTGCTGTACACATCCTGTGTATATATGTGGATGACGATGCTGCCGGCGGTGCGTTATTATACCAGCTTCGGGTAGTACCGCAGGGTACATATAGTAGGGTACAAATGTGCACTTGCTACTGCAAACGCAGTTCGGTCCATAGCAGCTAGATGGGGGCGCGGTGGCATGGCGTTGCGATTTCGGCGCACAGAATAAAGGCATGTGCCGCGTTGTGGTGATGCCACGCGCCAGCTTTATCCGACCACGCGGCGGCGACCACTATATATACTAATAGTGATAGTATAATACCAGTACTTCTTATTGTGGTACTAATACTAATATAATAATAATAATTCTTGTTTTGGCACCACATACAGCACACAACAAAATTCTTTGAATGGTTTTTTTATATCTCAAGGCACCGCCACTCCAGCAGAAGAGAGCAAACCGGGGGGGGGGGGGGGGGGGACTGGCTGCGGGCAGCGCCCCGCTGAGTAAGGGCGGCGGGCGCACCGGCATACGTGACGCCCGGCAGCTGGCCAGGGGACCCGTCGGCGGGCGGCTCGCTGCCGCCGTGGCTCTTCAGGTGGCGCTCCGCGCACTCGGAGGCGGTGGCCTGACGTGACGCCCAGTGACGGGAGGCAATTAATCAGTGGCTGGCCGGCCGGCGGGAGGCAGCGCGGAGGCCTGTCTGGGAAATGCTATGCAATGCGGCGTCGCTCCGAGAGGTCGTCTCAACTCACAGCTAGCAGCCACTCGTACCATCACATGGGTACTAAGTTGCGCGGTGAACCAAACCGGCAAATACGGACCTGCCCTGCCTGTCGAAGGTCAGAGGTCGACGCATCCAATGAGGACACATAGCGAATGACAAGCGCAAGCAAGCCCTATCTGAGGCAAATAATTGTAAGGGTTCGTACGGGTCCGCCGGCAACATCCGTGACTCTTATGCATGCTGCCCGAAACCACAGAATCGACCAGCTTTTTGGTTTACTGAATATCTCCATAAGGTGACCGTGTGATAAGGTGGCAAACAACCTCATTGTCAAAGGGGGGGGGGGGGGCGGAGGGGCTTCTACCTGCAGGGAGGCGAGGTCGAAGGGGCAGCTGCGCTCGATGGGCATCACGCCGGTGGCAGAAGCGAAGGTGCGGGTGCCGCCCGCCCGCGATGTCGCCCACCAGCTGTGCCACCGCGGCGGAGGGCACGCCGGGGAAGGTCGCGCCGCGGTCGTCCGCCTGTGAGCATGGGGGAGGGGCGTGTCAGCCGCGCGGGCGGCGGCAAACCTGGCGGCGCGTCAAAACAGCAGCGACAGTGGAAACGACTCCGCTCCATAGAATGCAACTTTGGCAATTAGAATAGAAATAGAAACGAAATAGTAATACAAGAAATGAAAATGGAATGGAAAGAGAACAGATTAGAAAAGAGTAGAAATAGCATGATATGGAATAGAATGGAAATAGAGCATGTCTTGATAATTTGGGTTTCCTTAAAATAAAACTGACAGACGCATTTTAGCGGTATCGCGGATCGATTTCGGGAAGCACTGAGCGCATTGTTTGATTTTGTGTTGCCCATTCATTCAGGAGAAGTTTCCTGGGGATGCAGATGCCGTGCGTTTTGACATAAAAATGGGCAGTGTTCCCGTTAACTAATAAAATCTGTCTTCAAGCGCATTCAAATCCTCCCCCTCCCCCTAAGGGATGGCAGACTCGCATTGAATTGGTTTCTAATGTTCCGATGTTCCTGCTGCATGCGGCGATGCACACATGTCCATGCCAAGCTGATTAGCTGCGGGGGTCAGGCGTGCTCCTGTACGTTGTACGTGGGTTGACACCCGCCGGCGAGCCCAGCGACGCGCCAGTCTGTTGCGTGGGCCACCGAGGTTCCTCGCGGCGCTGCCTCCGGATGGCGCAGGATTGGGGGAATGCTATGGCCAGGATGCGCCTCGTCAAACCACATGAAGCAGAGGCAAGGGATATGGGGGGAGGGGGGGGGGGGGGGGGCGTCAGGACCTTGTGCAGCCACAGGAAGACCACCCCCCGGGCCGCGAGCTTGACAGGCCGCAGCCGCCAGCTGCCCTCCGCGCCCTCCTCCGCGCCGCCGCCGGCCGCACCCTCTGCACCCTTCCCCGCCCGCCCGGACACGCGTGCAGTCGTCAGGGGAGGCGAGGCCGCCCAGCCAGAGTCTCGGCCAGCGTCGGAGCACACGGGCAGGCGCGCACGCAGCGGGGGGCGGGTCACCTCCGGTGCCACGCTTGCCGGCATGGCGGCGCTGATGTAGTTTTGCAGTACGCCGCCATCTCGCCGATGGCCGACCTCTCCCTGCCAGATGACATCGTGCGCGATGTCATGCAAGCATTGCCCCCTCCACCCCCTTCCCCCTAAGGCCTGCCCGTCTCATGGTCCCAACACGCCGCCGTCCGTTCTAGTGTTCCCTTTGCATCCCGTGTTAATCTGGGCCGGTACAGCGCAGTGCCAACAGGGCCGCCCCACCTCTTGAACGAGCAGCTGATGAGGAAGCCGCTGGCGCCCCTCAGCAGCGGCCCCGCCGCCTGGTACTCGTACTGGTGGCTCCTGGGCCCAACGGCTGCTGCTTCGGCCCCCTCCTCCTCCTCCTCCTCCTCCTCCCCCTTGGGACCAGCCTTGCCTGCGGCCGGGGTCCATGCAGTGCGCGCATCAGCGTGGTACCCATCATGGCGTGGCATGGCGTGGTGGGCTCATGACTGCCAACGACACAAGTCTTCATACAGTTTGACTTTATCCCGCCGTTGAATGAGACCATGCGTGATCCCGTCATAGCTTCACGGTGCAGGCGCAGAAACACATGACATGAGCGAATGACGCAGGGGTGTTTGCCGGGTACATGGGCCGGATTTGGCGGTTATGCATGCTCTATGCACGGCCATGAGACGCGATCCCCACCCCGACACACACCATCGCTCTCCCGCGTGCCCCGTAGCCCACAATAATGGGGGTTCCACATACGAGAAATTGTCATGCAATAGGATAGCTAGTCACGCCATGTTATGCGTATCGCCGTGATGAATGCCGTAAATAATAAGCTTATGTTAATCCGGTGTGTCCAGCCCAGACGGGCCGCAGGGCGCGCCCCGTTTGCCCCTTTCAGACCCGTCGACACCCGGAGGCTGTGGGGCCTCGCCGCCGCGTGTCATACCCACCCGTTTTCCGGCGCTTGCCGCCGCCGTCTTCGCGACTCTCCGGCGCCAAGCGGCCCATCTCCCGCTCCGCGGCCTCCCGCAACTTGGGGTCCACCATCGACGAGAGGTGTGCCGAGGGACAACCGATGGGGTCTGTGCGGGCGCCGCGAGGGCGCGGGGCGTTATCTCTAGGCGAGACCACGCCCTTCCTGAAGCGGATGCAGGGTCGAGGCGTCGCACGGAGAGGCCGACAGCGAGCGCTGCGCCGTGCTGCGGGCGTGAGCGATGACTGCCTCCAGCTTGCCTGCCCCCCGCCGAAGGAGAGCAGTCAGTGAGAGGATCGTGAAAGGGCCGGCGATGCGCGGCGGCGGCGACTTCTGGTACACAAGCAGTAGCAGTATCGGCGCGCGGGGTGATCGGGCGCAAGAGACACTTGTAGGCTACTAGTCGCTATATATTCCGATATCGCCTTCTGCTGCTAGCTCATGTAATTATCAGTCGCTATATATTTACATGCTGAGCTAGCAGCAGAATGCTTGTACTTGTACCTGTAGAACGAAACAGAAACTATGCCGGCTCATGGGCACGGTATTATTCGCTATAGTATATCGGGCGGAACATACGCGATATCAACACCGAATGTATTCGGAGTTGTCGGGGTAGGTGTTGACAACTTCACATACTGTATTTACTAGTAAATTAGTAATCCTTCGCGCTTGCACATTGGCCTATGTAAGTATATTGGCCTATGTCGAAGCCGACGATATGATGTAGTACGGCGGATGATGAGTGGTAACCGCGTTTGCATACATGGCGAGGCAGACGATACGATTACGCTGCTACAACGACCTATCCGGGCGCTCAGAGAACTGGTGTTAATTACAAAGTGCGGAAGAGTCCTAGTACGGGTCCGGGTCTCTGGTGTGAATTACAAAAAGGGCAGTTCCCCAGAATTTGAAAAACAACAGCAAGCCGCCTAAAAGCGGCCCGCATCCCGCATAAGGCAGTAGAACTGGTATCCGTATATATTTTCAAAATTCAAAATTGTCACTGCATGCTCGATTCACCAGCAACATACCCCGACTACCTGGAGTGCCTCGTCTACGATGGCAGGCGCCACTTCCCGTGAGGCAACCCTGACGCGAGCAGCATCTGCTCTGGCGGTAGTTTGTAGGTGCTAGCGGCTCGCAGCGACACCCGCAGCGTCCTATCTCGCGGCATTTCGCGGAAGTCGCGCTGACGCGGGGCAGTGGCTTTGTCCGGGTCGCACGTCGTCGCCGGGGGGGGGGGGCGGGGGGGGGGGGGGGGGGGGGGGGGGGGGGCAGCGACACAGCGCAGCAGAGCTCTACAAAACGAGCGCCGCAGTAGTCGGCAAGTAACTACGTGGAGGTTATTCCGTCCCGTTTGTGCACTATGTCTGAAGCGGCGTCACGCGACGTGCACTCGCCCACAGATGACGGCGGCGAGAATAATTTGTTTCCATGGGAGCGGGACTGCGACGACTACCTTGAGGCGCGTGCTGACAAGCGTGGGTGGGCGTCGCCCTGAGCAAGGTAGGTCGCTGGCTGGACCGTTGCTCCTACAGAGCGGCTGCGGGTGGCTCGGCCTGCTGCCATTCGTTTCTGCTGATGTTTATCTGGTATTTTTCGCGCGTCGGCGATACGCCGAGAGTAAGCCCCCCCCCCTCCTCCCCCCTCTCATGTGCACGGCGGGGCTCCCTCTCTGTAATAGGTGTGTGGGGGTGGGGGGTGAAGGGGGGAGGGGGGGGGGGGGGGGGGGTCAAGAAGCCCGCTGCGGTATGCAGACTTCCGTGACGGTAGGGCCGACGCTGCATGATGCCTCGCTCATCATACGATTCTCCGGCTGCGCGTAGGTGTATGGCCCCCGCACGTGCAAGCGCAAGCTGCCGCCGCTCAAGGACGAGAACCGCAAAGCGCCTGGACGTGACGTCCCCGCTGTTCAGCAACCGCCCACGCCCTGCGGCACGCCGACCAGCACGTGGCCTTCTACGCCGGCGGCGCTGGGTATGTCGGAGGAGGCCGCTGCGGAGCTCTGTGCAGTGGCTTCGAGAGACCGCCGCCAGGCTCGACGGCATTCATAAAGAGTTTGATACCTCCTCAGAAGATTCTGTCTTACGGTCCGCCTTCAACCACGCGGAGCAGCTGGCTTCCGGGTGCGGGGCGGCCCCATGTCGTGGCAAAGTTGCTTAGTGGCTGCGCAAACAGAAGCAGCAGCATGATGCTAGTATGCTTCGAGCGGGTTATGCGAAAGTACTTATCGTCAGAATCAGAGAGCTTCCGAGAGCTCCGCGCGCGAAGAAAGCTCCTCCTCAGGGGAGGGAACCCTGCCCAGCGCCAAGCGGCAGAGGTGCGCGTCTGAGGCCTCCAGCTGGTCTAACACATCGCCCTCGCCCGAGGAGCTTGTGCGGTGCGCCAGCAGCTTGTCGGTTCCTGCAGACCGTCAATGCCGGGCGCATGCCAGCGCGCCTGCGGTGCTAGCGCCGGGCGTGCGACGTTGTTGGTGTCGATGCTCGCCGCCTCGAGTCCGGCGCCGCCAAGCAAGCGGAGGCGGGGCAGCTGGGCCTGCTTTTCGACATCAAGGACGCGAATGCGCCGGCATGCGAACGACGCGGACGTCCAGTCGCCGGCATGCGAGGCCTTAGCCTACATCACACTCAACAATGCGGCCAACGCCTCCGAGGGCGTCGCGGCTGGGCTTGCTGCAGTGCATTCAGCAGGCCATGTGCGAGCATGAGGGCTATCACGTAAGCAGAGAACGCGTGCTTTGCCATCGGGGCCATCTGCTCCGAGGATGCCGCCACTCGGGTGCAAGCAGGGGAGTGCGGCCTACTCGCCGACATCCAGCGGGTCTCGGCCGCTCAACCGGGCAGGTCAAGTCGTGCAGCAAACAGTGGTGCTACGCGATCACCAAACGTGTGCAAGTAACAACGCCTCCAACCAGGCGGAAGCAGGCCGTGTCGGCCTGCTAAAGTCGCTCCAAAGCCGCTTGCGCATGGACCACAGCGGGTGTCCAACCATCGGCGGCTGCCAATCCCTGTACTTCCTCCTGGGCAACATGGACAACAAGCGCAGAGGCGGCCCGGCCTCGGCAATCCTGGCGGACCTCCAGAAGGTCATGCGGCAGCACACCGGTCACGCGGATATGCCAGAAAATCGCGTGCATGTGCATTACGCGCCCTGGTTGACCACCGCCAACGCCAGGGCGCAGGCCGCACGACTGGGTCTGCTCGAGGACGTCGGGGTCGCTCTGAGCAAGCACGCCAACGACGGCGTTTCTCGCGCTGAGAGCCTGTGAGGCTGTGAGGATGTGTGATGTCTGGCAGCAGGCGGCCGGCTGAGCAATTGGGAGCGAGCGGCGAGTTGCTCGAGGTGGTGATGAACGCACTGGACAAGGCTCGGAGATCGCTGCGATCTCAGATCGACGGGGCGTAACCAGCGGGCCGGCTAGCCTACATGGACCTCCGGGGAACCGCACGCAAAAACCTGTCGACCAGTCGACCAGTCGCCGATACTCGATAGTCGACCTGGATTGGGAAGCTCGCCCAACAGGGCAAGCAATTTCGCTCCCCAACCTCACGCTCACGACAAATGACAGGACGCGCCATCGATGTCGCCAGGGAAACCCCCCCCCCCCCCCCCCCTCCCCCAACATCCCACCCACGACCGCCGGTGTGGAATAGATGACCACTTAATGAATAGAGCTCGGTATTGTGGCATTCGCTTGCTGTCTGTTGATATTCGTGCTCCAAAGTGCAATCACATCTGACGATTATCCTCCAGCTCGGCGCCAAACAGCTTTGGGAC